>VZRQ01001473.1:56471-97778 GCA_013397975.1 Machaerirhynchus nigripectus
GGGGCCCGGCGGAACGCGGCGCTCAGCACCGCGGGGCGGACAGCTCCCGCCGCCCCGCCGCCCGGGAACGCTCCGGGAGCCGCGTCCTCACCGGGAACCGAGCGCAAACGGGGCCGCGGCCTCCCGGGAGCCGTGCCGGACCCTCCGCCTCCCTCCCGCAGGGAGAGCACCCCATGTGTCCGCAGACCTTCGCGGGTCCCCAGCCCCCGGTGTCCCTCCAGCCCCCACTGCCGGGTCCCCACTGGTGTTCCCGACGCACCGGCTCGGCCAGGGGGTGTCCGTGGGGGGTGGGTGTTTACCCACGGGCCGCCTGTTCATTCCACGTGTCCCCCGTTTCCACGCAGACCCGCTCCCTCTCCCACGGCCGCGATGCCAGACCTAAGAATAGGCTCCGGGATGCGCTCGCGGGTGACTTGGCAAAGTCATCGCAAACTCGCGTGGGGCTTGGAGATGACTGAAAGCAGTGCCTGTGCCCAGTCCCTCGGCACTGCTGGGATGCCAGGACGAGGCAGCCGGGCTCGGGTGTGTGTCCGGATGGGGTTACCAGTATGGATTGTTCGGCGGGAGAACGGGAGATGCCGGTGTGTGCTGGCGCTGCAGTGTGCTCGGGGCCTGAGGCTGCCCTCGGGGGCTGGCAGGGTGTTTGTGGCAAAGAACCAGCTCCCGGTGTTAGGAGTGCCGTGCGGCGCTGTCTGCCCACTCCAGTCCCTGCTCTCGTGGTCAGATTGCGTTTAAATGACTTTGACTTTTCGGTCTTAAACCCGGCTCTCCAGACAGGGATTGTATTCCAGAATCCATCCTTTCTGGGCAGCGGCACAGCAGTGGGTGTAGAGGGTGGCATTTCTCCCTCACCTGCACGGGTTTGTGTTCTGTGTACGTGCATGTACGTGTGGAGGAATCAGCTGCGAGGTCCCTGCCAGTTCTGGCATCCTGTTCCAGCACGGGGACACACAGAGAGGCACGTTCCTCCAGGGTGTTACACAAACACTCTGGTCCAGGCTGCCGGTGCTCTGTGTGAAAGCAGCGACGATCCAGGGCTCCCGGGGGGCCTGGGGAGAGCTGGGAAGCAAATCCAGCAAGCACAAGCCCAGGGAGGGCTCTCAGCTCCCTCACTGCCTCGTGTGCTGAGGCAGGAGGGCTGCCCCAATCCTGCTGGGAGCATCAGCAGGCAGTCCAGCTCCCGGGAACAGGATTTGGCACAATCTGCCATAAATCTCATGGTGGAAGAACACAGCGTGCTGAACTCCTCTTTCCTTGGCAGAGAGAGGGAGCTGATAAATTGTTGACCCTTTACGAGGTTTGGTGAATTATTGCAGTGAAATCCCAACTCCTGCCTACGCAGCCTGGAGCCGCCGGCGACGTGGCAGCTCTGCCCATGCCTGGGGGGGGGTCTTGTCCATCCCTGTGGAGGGGGGCACAGCCAGGGGCCCAGAGCAGCAAATCCTGCTCTTTTCCAGCTGGGGGGGAGGGGAGGGGGAGCAGGATCAGACCCCGCAGAGACAGATTGCCTTGCTCCATCTGCTGCTCTTTCAGTTCGTGCGCCCAAGAAAAAGACCATTTTCACATGACTTGCACCCATCGGGTGCTTGGCTGGTGGCTCTGGGTGCTCTGCACTGGTGAAGCCATTTAGATCACCAGAGAGGAGGTGTGAAAGCCTCTCCTCTGCTCTAGGCATCCGCTCACACCCACCCACCGGCGCAGAGTGGAGCAGGCAGCAGAGGCACGTCCCTGCACGGGGACCTGTGCCAGGAGGCTCCGGGCAGCCTGTGCAGGAGCAGCAGCATCCTGGGAACGTGGGCACCAACAAGGGCATTTATTTGTACCCTGGGATGATGCAGAGGGCAAACACAGCGGGGTGTGGGCAGCTGCATGCAGAGAGGGCAGCGCAGGCTCAGCCCCTGGCACCGGGGATGGCAGGGGCACAGCAGAACCCCTGGGAGATCCGGGATTTCTGAATATATTTGGGGTGCCCGCTATAGGCTGTGATGAGACCAGCAAACCCTGCCCGAGGCTGCAGTGCCAGGGGCAGAAATGCAGCTGGGGGTGCTGAGCTTCGGGCTTCTCTGCAGCCCCAAGGTTTGTGCCCTCCCTCCTCTTCTTCGAGGCGCTGGGGCACTCCCGGGCTGGCTGTCACAGCCCGATAGCAAGGACAGAGATCCCCCTGGCTCTGTGGTGAGCACAGCACCATGGGAGGCCGTTTCCAGGGGATCAGGTGTGTCCGGCAGGCAGGAAAACCGAGCGTGAACTCGGCGAGGGCTGCAACAAGTGCGTGGTGAGCTCTCGCGGCAGCACCCCGAGCAACGAGATAACAGCACGGAGCCAGGCTGCCAGCACAGATAACGGGAATGGGGCTTGTCTGATGGAGAGCTATCAAAGGCCGTGGCAAATGGCTCCTCTTCCTTCTCTCCTCCTTGGCAGAAAGGACGAGGAGAGCCTGGATCAGGAGGAAATGAAATTAGTCTCTCTCAGCCCTCTGCTTCTCTGGTATTTTTTGCCATTATGAATATACAAAGATGCCATTTCAAGCGCAGTTTTGCGGATGTCACAGTGTCACAGACATTTCCTTCCGTACGTTTTTAACTTCTCCTTCACTGAGGAATTTGGTACCAGGATTTAGGGCTGAGGAGCCAGGCTGCGCCGAGTCAGCTGAATGTGCTCCCTTGGCATCCAGAGCGGCAGCAGAGATCTTGGAATAGCAAACCATGTAAAAAGGGAAGTGTGTGATCCATCCCTTGGAAGTCAGGTGGTGCTGGGTTCGGAAGTGAACGGATAGTGAGGGGTGGGTGAGGCAGAGGGGTGTTGGGGCATTGCTGGACAGGTACCGTGGGCATTGAAATGGGCTGGTGTGAGCATGGCCCATCCTGCCAGCGGGCAGGGATCTTCCCTGGGTATTCCAGGCCAGTGCCAAGCGCTGGGGTGCTTTGTTATCCCATTTTGTACAGGCAGTTGTTTTTTTAATGAAATGGGCTTTGTCTGATTAAATAACACACAGCTTTTGATGTAGACTACAAGCAGCCTCAGAAATCTGTGTATTTTCCATCCTCTGTCACTGCGATGAGCGCAGCTGCTTCCAGTGGGCTTTGGGAACAAAAAAACCCGAAACCAGAGTAACCTTCTGTGAGCAATCTGAAAGTTATTTACTTGATGCGATTTTATTTTTCAAATATTTGAAAGCGGTTACTGAGCAGTAAAATAGGCTCCAAGGAAATCCTGTTACAAAACACAGGCTCTATTTTAATTAGCATGACGTGAGCGACACGGCTGGAACCGGGGCCGCCACCGAGTGCATCTTTCAGGAGCACGGAGATGTCGGTAGGAAACACGGCATGAGCACTGGCTTTCCAATTTTCCAGTCCATCAGGATGGATTTACACTCTTGTCAGGGGTATGAAATTGCTGGATTCGGCGGTGAGAGTCGTGTGTCTTTAAGCGTTTGGCTTGCCGGGCACAGGGTGCTCTGGAAGGTGGGGATGTGCCCGTCGCTGCTCTGGTCCCGGTCACAGGAGGGGCAGGGGGACACCGGCACCCCAACAGCACCCAGCCCCCTGCCCCTGTCAGGGCTTGAGAGGGGTGAGCACCGCGATGAGCCACACTGGGGGCCAAGGGCAGCACCCAGCCGTGCCCCTTCTGGTGGGGCAGAATGTGGGGCCAAAGCCAACGCTGCCAGCAGAAACCTCGGGGTGCGGCTGGTGCCAGCCCCGGGCAGTGGAGAAGGGGACCTGGCATGCCCCAGCTGGTGCACCCCAAACCTGGGGGGCCAAGGGCAGAGCGAGGAAGGCTCGTGGGGCGAGAGAGGGTTTGGCATCTCTCCGGCTTGGGCTGCTGCCCTCCACTGCTGCTCGCAGCTGCGTCCCACGGCTCTCCGGAGCCCTTCCCCAAAAGGACCTGCTTCACGAGATGGCTTTTCCTGCTGCTGCACAAGTGAGTGGTGCTGGATTGATGGGATGCAGGGAGCAGATCCACCCGGTGCAGGTGCCTCAGCTGCTCGCCCTGCAGCCCCGACGCAGTGTCAGGGAGCTCAGGCTGCGGGAACCAGGAGGAAGGGAAGGAGAAAGGCTCTGCAGCAGGAGCCCTTCCTGCCGAGGTGCTCGGGGAGGGAAGGTGTCCTTCATTCCAGGGGACAGGCTGCCAGCTCCTGGCTGTCTGTCTCCTTTCACAGCTTGTTAACCGACAAGTTGTTAAGGATGTTCTTGCTCTGTCCCATGGGGCCGGTCCCGCTCTATCCGCATCCTGCTCTTTCCACATCCTGCTCTACCCGCGGATAAAAATACCTGCACAATGGAAACGGCAGCCTGAGAGAGGAGTGAGGATCTGCGAGAGGAGCAGCCCTGCAGACACCAAGGTCAGTGAAGGAGGAGGAGGAGGAGGTGCTGCAGGTGCCCGTGGTGCAGCCCAGGGTGAGGCAGCTGTACCCCTGCAGCCCGTGGGGATCCACAGGGAAGCAGAGACCCACCTGCAGTCCGTGGAGGAGTCCGTGCTGGGGCACGATCCTGGCAGAATTTGTGTATCCGTGCAGAGAGGTGCCCACACTGGAGCAGGTTCGCTGGCAGCACTCATGACCCCATGGAAGGGATCCAGGCTGGAGCATCCTATTCCTGAAGGACTGACCCTGTGGATGGGACCCACACTGGAGAAGTCCATGGAGGACTGCAGCCTGTGGGAAGGACTCAGGCTGGGAAGCTCATGGAGGAATGTCTCCTGTGGGAGTGATGGAGCAGCTTTGGTGGGCACCCAGCATCCATCCAGTGTCAACCCAGCACAGCCACAGGGTCAGCTGAGCTGCTGGGAAGAGAGGGGGCACAAATGAACCTCTGTTGCTCAGCTCTGTTATGTCTCAGACTTCATCCTTCAGGATTTCCAAAATCAGAGGAGAACCATGGAGCTGGCAGCTGGAGGAGCCAACGGGAGCCTGGGACTGAAGGGGCAAAGCTGGGAGCAAGGGAGGCTCACCTTCCACACCGGAGAGGGACATGCTGTGGGTTTCCAGCAGAGCCTGTGGCGTTGGCTCAGAACCTAGCACAAGTGCTGGTTATCTCTGACTTGGATCCACATCCGTGGTCCCTGTGGCTGGGGGCTGCTTGAGCAGCCACAGTCGGTGCCACGACCTGGGACAGCCCCGGGACCCCCAAAAAACCGGGGGATGTCAGGGAGGAGCTGCCAGGAGCTGTAAAAACAAAGGCCGTGTCTGGCAGGGAGTGTTCCTCCGGCACTTTTGAGAAGATGCCATTCCTGCCCCAGTGCCTCTGTTGGGTGACACGGATGTGGGATAACGAGCCCTTTGAAGCATGCTGCTCGGAGTTAGTGTCACGCTGCCACAGCTGCGGGAGCCGCACGGGGCTCTGAATCAGGGAGCCAGCCCAGTGTCCTGGTCCTGGGGAGTGAGCAGGGGCACCTGGAGGCAGCCCCCCCTGGGATGGGGACCCTTTGCTGCAGTGCTCTGCCCCGTGGTGCCTCAGGGCTGTCCCCAGTCAGAGGGGACGGTGTTCTCGGGGTGCTGAGGGGCTGGTTCCCCCTCTGTTCCATCTTTTCGCTTGCCGGAGCTCCCGGCAGTGGTGCAGCTGCGGCTGGCCCGCTCCCAGAGCACAGCCCCGACTCAGACATCTCTCTTTTATTCCTTTTTCCTCCTCTTCCTTTCTCTGGGAAGAGGCCAGAGCAGCAGCTGACCAGCCCCGAGCGCTGGCTGAGCCTGCAGCTTTCCTGATGCGCAGCGAGGAGGCTCTGCCTGGATTCCCAGCTCTGCGTCGGGCAGGGACAAGCATGGATTTGTCCAGACCTTCCTCCCTTCCCCTGGCCCCAGGAGCCCACGGACTGCAGCAGGTGTTCAGCCCCCAGAGAGCCCGTGAGGCTGGGCAGGGGCCTGGCTCTGTGCCCGCTCCTCAGAGGTGAGGACAAGGCACTGGCACCCCAGGACAGATGGCTGCAGCGGGAAGGTGCAAGGAGACTTCATGGAAGCGCAATCCAAGCTGCTAGCAGTGCGGAGGGATCGGATGAGCAGCCCGGCCACTCAGCCCGGCTCCGAAGGCATCGTTCCAAGTGCAAAGCTTTAGTCTAGGAAGGAAATGTGGTGCCAAGTGCAAAGGCATCCAAAAAACTCGAGCACGACAGAAGGGATAACTGTGGGATGGATCCCAGAGCGGCGTCATCTGCTCGGCAAGGAGGATTCTCACGTCTCGGCCCGTCTCTCTGTCTTGCACACTGGGGTGGGAGTCAGTCAGGAGCTGAGGGCCTGGCAGCACCCCAGGGAGGGCGGCTCTGCAGGGGGACCCCGGGAGGGGACAACAAAGGTGGTCCCCAGGGCCTCCAGGGGACACTCAGTGATGTGCTCCAGCCCAAGGGCAAGGGAACCACTGCGGTGACCCGGCACTGCCACATGGGGCTGGGGCACAGCAGGCAGGAGTGACCAGGCACGGGAACAGCGTGGGGGAGTGAGGGAATGTTCCAGAAAGCGGTCATTCCGGGGCAGTGTCAGAGCGAGTCAGAATGGCTGGAAATATTTAAAATTCAGGAGAGAACCTCCATCTGACGTTTCAGGGTGGATTAATGGAGCATGGCAACATTTTGTGGATGAGATGCTTCATCTCGTGTAGAGTGGTGGCTGGGGGACAGTACTGAGGACATCACTGCTGATGTCCCCTCTGCCACCCTGACTCTCTTCCATGATGATGGGGCCGCACAGGAGCCGGGCTCGCATCTCCTGATGCTGATTTAAATGCAATTTCAGTTTTTAAAAAGCCCACAGGCTATTCCTGACGGTCCTGAAATTCCATTTGCAAAGATACCAAGTCCCAAAATTGACAGACCACTCTGCCACGAGCCCTGAGAGCTCCCAGTGCTCCCAGCACACCAGCACCTCCCTGCCCACCGCGGGAGTTCTGCAGACACAGCTTGGCAAAGTCCTCTTGGACACACCCAGCGCCATCCTTGGAGAGCTCAGGCTGCTCCCAGCACTGCCGGGGTTAATCGGTTCTCGTGCCAAGGGGTCAGATCCTGGGGCAACACCGCCCAAAGCAGCCACCCACTGCAAAACCACCCCAAAATCTGCAGCTCCGAGGCGAGGAAAGGCCCCTTTGCAGGGCGCACAGCCCCCACCAGTCAATGTGCCTGCCTTCACTCCTTATCCATCCACATTATCCACGCAGCAGTTTTTAAATTGCTGCTGGACACTGTATTTACATAAATATGTGAGCCAATGAGGTCTAAAACCCTGGTGAGCCCTAAATGGTGAATTAGGTTTTTGGAAAGAGGATTTTATCAATTTACGGCGAGTGCAAATCAACAGAACAGAATTTACAAACCCATCAAAAAGCGAGGTGACAGTTTGGAATTAATCCTCTGCCCCAGGCACAGGATGTACCTCCACAAACATCTCCCAGCATAAATATATTTGAGAAATAGTGGAGGAAAACGTAACTCCTAATGCCTGAGCACGCTGGCGGCGGCGGCAGCGGGAGATGAATGGAGTTAATGTCATCGGGAAGGTGCTGCCGCCTCCTGCTTTATTTTTATCCAAGACTCAGTGCCCAGCCTGCGCCGAGATATTGCAGTTTGTCATTGTGCCAGAATCTCCCCCGAAGAAAATCTCCCCGATAATCGCTCTTCCTCATCTATTCCTTTTTAGAGAGAAAAAAAAAAAAAAAAAAAAAAAAGAATTTAATTAAGCCCCTCCGCCCCCCTANAATTCAGCTCCTCCGCACCCCTCACTTCTCGGAGCCACCCCGGAGGCTGTGTGTCCTGGGCGGGACGAACGCGTGTGTCCCCCCGGCTTGGATGTGGCTGGAGGGACGGATTTGGGACCAAAACTGGCACCCTTGGGGCCATTTGGGCGCTGATGGGATGTCCTCAGGCAGAGGGGGATGCTCCTGGTTCCGCCGTCCTTTCCTGGGGGAAGCCGAGCTCTCTGGCACCTGCTGGGCCCCGGCGCTGCTCCTTCCTGAAGGACCGAACACAAACCCGTGTCCAAGCCCAGCGCAGCATCCTGAAGGCACCAAGATTCCCAATTCCTGCCTCTCCCGGGCGCTCGGGTGCGCGGCTCCCGCAGCAGGACCGGCGCAGTCGCCTGGCGAGGGACTGGGGCTGCTCTCCTGTCCCCTGAGGGGTTCAGAGCTGCCACGGAGATGAAATCAGTGAGGCAATAACGAGTAAAAGCCAAACTTCTCAAGCTTTCTAATCGCAACTAGAAAGGCTCCTTTTCAGCTTTTGTTTCCAGCTCACAGAGGAGCCCCTGGCTGCCAGCGGCGAGATGGCTGGCTTTGTTGTGGAGATGACTGTGAAGGACACAGGCTGTGTTCCCATTTAGGAATGCATTGAGGCTTTCTTGGAATTCATTAGGAAAGGTAGGGAGGGAAGGGTGCAGCAAAACGAGAGTCCTTGCTGCTGCAGCCCGCTCCCCAGGGGAGAGCTTTTCAGTTTTTTCCACTGCAAAACGACTCTCACAACATCTACATTCGAAAGCGGTTCCGTTCCTCTAGTGGGGCTCATCTGCCGGGAAGGGGGAGGTGCCCGCCCCGCAGTTGTTCCCCAGCATCGCCGGGCTGTGGTCCCCTCAGGACGCCCAAATCTCCTTCCTCGGATCCATCTCAGGTACCCAGAACAGCTCTGCTGGAGCTCAGCATGGAATCCTGGAATGGTTCGGGTTGGAAGACACCTTAAAGCCCTTTTCTTTCTACCCCCTGCCATGGGCAGGGACACCTTCCACTGTCCCAGGTTGCTCCAAGCCCTCTCTAACCTGGCCTTGGACACTTTCAGGAATGGGGCAGCCAGAGCTTCTCTGGGCACCCTGTGCCAGGGCCTCCCCACCCTCACAGGGAAAATTCCAATATTCCATCTACCCCTGCCCTTGGACAATGGGAAGCCATTCCCTCGAGTCCTGTCCCTCCATCCCTTGTCACAAGTCCCTCTCCAGCTCTCCTGGAGCCCCTTTAGTCACTGGAAGGGGCTCTGAGGTCTCCCTGGAGCCTTCTCCAGGTGAGCACTCCCAGCTCTCCCAGCCTGGCATCCACTGTCAGGATGCAGCACAGGGCGACGGTGACTCACTGTCCTCATGGGCACATTGTCACCCAAGGGCACAAACTGCATTGAGTCACACAAACATCATCTCCTTCAGTGGCTCAGGTATCCGCTCAAGCTTCCATGGGGGAGGGCTGGATTTTTCCACATTTCCACTCTCCGTGCACCGAACTGGCCTCAGGAGCAAAGTCTTTCTTAAATTATACAGCCTTACATCTCGGATCTGAGCACGAAGCCTGAGCGAGCAGCAGGGGCAGAAGCCTGCCTGGAGTCACCTCAAACAGGGGGTCAGCTCTGAAAATTCCTCCCTCCGTCCCCCAGCACCATCCCCAACTACAGCCCAGAGCTTTCTCTGGTGGAAAATCCACGTTACAAGTTCATGTTTGACCTTCCTGCTGCTCCTCCTGCTCCCAGGAAATCAGCCGGTGTGTTCATCCTGAGAGCCACCAGCCCCAGCCCGGGGCCTCCTGCCTCCACCCAGCTGCTGCTGCAGGCTCTGGTGCCCCTCTGGGGTCCCTGCCAAGCACCCGGGCAGGATGTGACCGTCCCTTCAGGGCGAGGTCCGGGGGGGTGCCGAAGCACGGGGTGCTTTGCCAGAGGCAGGGAGTGGCACAGCCCAGGACCCCTCGGGCCGATCGCCGAGCGTTCAGCGCCCTGTGCCAGAAAGGCAGCGCTTAAACCACAGATTTACGCCTCAGATGCGCCTGTTTTAATCACACTGCGCTGCTATCAAAAGGACGTTAAGAATTACGATTACCCTCCAGGAACATTAACCACGGCAGCAGTGACAAGCCCGTCGTCCCAGGCGGGTTTGTATAATTGGCCCGGTCGGTACCTGCTGGGGAGAAGAGCCAGGCCCTTCCTCACCGCGTCTCCCCACCGCCAGGGTGGGTCAAAAATAACATCAGCAGGAAACGTGGCCAGCCGGCAGCGACAGGAGACCGAAGAGGTGCCCACCAGAAAGTGCAACGCTCTGCTCCTCAAAGCACCCTCCTGAGGCAGAGCTGGGGATGCAAACCAGCCTCCGGGGGTGAGATTTAAGGGCTCAACCCTTAATCTCAGCCCAGCTGAGATTCGTGACCAGCCAGCCCACCAATTCCCTTCTGATTTGGATGTTTAAGGAATTTTTGGGGGTAGAGGGAGGTGACGTTGCCTAGTCCCTTACAAGGGGGATGCTTTTCCTTCAGCATCCTTGGAGCTGTTCCTGAGGTGAAGACGGTGCCAGCAATGCCCCATGGGCACAGGGGAAGGTGACACGTCCCCTACCAGGGCAGGTGACACAGGTGGGACATTGCCTACACAGCAGGTCTCTGCTGCTGGCTACCCACTCCTCTTTGTTTATGATAACCTTTTAGCCTCCTGTTCCTCAGTTTTGGGGAATCCAGGGATTTTGTGGGCACTGCACTGGGCACAGAGAGGGGCCCGGGTGTCCCACAGCCCCGTCAGAATTGTTAGCTGGGCACAGCAGCCCTCAGCAAAGCCTTGTCCTCTCTGCTCCCAGTGTTCTTGCACCCCCCCCCAAAGCCTATCATTATCCTTTCTGATGGAACTCGGATCAATCAAACAGAATAATAGAGCAGAGGTCAAGGAAGGCTGTTCCTTCCCCGGGGAACAAGGGGCTGCTTTCGTCAGAAGTGCCAGGGAGCCGGTTTAATTGTTCTAAATCTGAGAAATTACGAACGTGCCTGATAATTGTGTGTCCTCCTGCGCTGGAGAGGGAGGAGAGCCTTCGTATGGGAGCTCCCAGCATGCGTGGAGCAGCATAAATCAGCTTTCAATCCCCCCAAAAACCCTGGTTTTCAGGGGTTGATGGTGCCACCCATGCTGGGCTGGGAGGAAACTCTGCCCTGTGCCTGCCCAGCTGGTGCCCACATGGATGTGGAGGGATGCAGAGGGACATGGAGGGATGCAGGAGGATGTGGAAGGTTGCAGGAAGATGTGGAGGGATGCAGGAGGATGTGGAGGGATGCAGAGGGACATGGAGGGATGCAGGAGGATGTGGAAGGTTGCAGGAAGATGTGGAGGGATGCAGGAGGATGTGGAGGGATGCAGATGGATGGGGAAGGATGCAGAGGGATGTGGAGGGATGCAGGAGGATGTGGAGGGATGCAGGAGGATGTGGAAGGATGCAGATGAATGGGGAAGGATGCAGAGGGATGTGGAGGGATGCAGGAGGATGTGGAGGGATGTAGATGGATGGAGAAGGATGCAGAGGGATGTGGAGGGATGCAGGAGGATGTGGAGGGATGCAGGAGGTTGTGGAGGGATGCAGATGGATGGAGAAGGATGCAGAGGGATGTGGAGGGATGCAGGAGGATGTGGAAGGATGCAGATGGATGTGGAGGGATGCAGAGGGATGTGGAGGGATGCATGAGGATGTGGAAGGATGCAGATGGATGGAGAAGGATGCAGAGGGATGTGGAGGGATGCAGGAGGATGTGGAAGGATGCAGATGGATGTGGAGGGATGCAGAGGGATGTGGAGGGATGCATGAGGATGTGGAAGGATGCAGATGGATGGAGAAGGATGCAGAGGGATGTGGAGGGATGCAGGAGGATGTGGAAGGATGCAGATGGATGTGGAGGGATGCAGAGGGATGTGGAGGGATGCATGAGGATGTGGAAGGATGCAGATGGATGGAGAAGGATGCAGAGGGATGTGGAGGGATGCAGGAGGATGTGGAAGGATGCAGATGGATGTGGAGGGATGCAGAGGGATGTGGAGGGATGCATGAGGATGTGGAAGGATGCAGATGGATGGAGAAGGATGCAGAGGGATGTGGAGGGATGCAGGAGGATGTGGAAGGATGCAGATGGATGTGGAGGGATGCAGAGGGATGTGGAGGGATGCATGAGGATGTGGAAGGATGCAGATGGATGGGGAAGGATGCAGAAGGATGTGGAGGGATGCAGGAGGATGTGGAGGGATGCAGGAGGTTGTGGAGGGATGCAGATGGATGGGGAAGGATGCAGAGGGATGTGGAGGGATGCAGGAGGATGTGGAGGGACGCAGATGGATGGAGAAGGATGCAGATGGATGGAGAAGGATGCAGGGGGATGTCAAAGGATGCAGGAGGATGTGGAGGTGGCTGGAGCAGAGAACCCAGCAGGGCTGGGCACTGCACCCAGCCCGAGGAGCGAAGCTGCTGCTCACCACGCAGGAGGACCCTGCTTCTCTCCTGACACTCTGAGGGCTAATGAAAATACATTTGCTATCTGTTTTAATTAAAACAAAGCGCAGCAGCTCGTCGGGAGGCTCCGTGGGAGAAGCTGTACATGGGTTATCATCACCCAGCACAGCATCGCGCCGAGATGGAATTAGTTCTGCCAGGCCATCTTTGAAACAGAAATCACTGATGGCTGATACAGCTGACAATTAATTATATAAAAACCCGTGCCACTGGGGACGGGGTGAGGGCTGAGCAGCAGCCCAGGGGTGGGCCCAGGGTGGGCTGGGTGCTCTCAGGGTCAGGGACACGAAGGGGGACGAAGCCTGTGCCGGCCCCAAACTGCTGCTCTGCCCCCCAGAGAGACTCTGTTTTTAGTGAGAAAAATTTTTTAAAAGGTTAAAAATTAATTTTCTTGTTTGAAAAGGGGTTCCTGTCTGAAGGAGTGAGCCAGTGCAGGGGCACATCCGAGGGCTGGGCATGGGGACGTGCTGGGGGCTGCAATTCCCACGTGGAGCTGCTGGCAGGATGTGCCAGTGGAGCTGCTCTGCTGCCATCCCTTGAACCGGCCTGACATAATCCAGCAACGAAATGCTTTTTTGGGAGGAAAAACCAAGGAATGGAGCGGGTGACAACCTGCACCAAGGCCAGGCTGGACGGGGCTTGGAGCAACCTGGTCTGTGGAAGGTGTCCCTGCCCATGGCATGGGGTGGAACCGGATGGGTTTAAGGTCCATGGATTAAGCTATTCTGGACTCTGTGGTTCTCTGACCACATCTGGCACTACTCCAGGCTGTGGAAGAGCATTTGGGAGCCCAGAGTGCCCCATCTCTCATCCATCCCGGGCAGTTCCGAGCTGTGCCAGGGCCTGCGGGGCCAGCAGCGGGAATGGGAACGGGGAACTGTGCCCCAGTTCCTGCCAGCCTCGGTGCACAGCCCGTGCCCGTGATCGATGGGGCCCAATAACTGTAATAACCACAGCCATCAGTAACCCTCCCTCTCCCTGCCTTCCCGATTGCCAGCAGCGGGGCCCTTCCCGAGCTGTCAGGAATCATTAGGCACCGGAGCTGCATCGTTTCAGAGCAGGCAACAGGGTCTTTTCAAGGGCACCAGGCAGCACCAGGCAGCACCAGGCAGCACCAGGCAGCACCAGGCAGCACCAGGTAGCGCCGGTTCCTACACGGCCTCAGTGAGGGGGGAAAAGGAGAAGAAAATAGTTGCACGGGAAAAATGATTCCCCCTGCAAACTGGGACACGCTGACCCCAATGCCTGTCCCCACACATTGCCCGAGCAGGCAGAGCTGAGACCCCTCTTGGTCCCTGGCAGGGAGAAACGGGCCCTGCACAGGGGCTGGGAGGTGCAGGGGACTGAGGCACAGCCTGGGGCACAGGGAATCCCCAGATTGTTCCTTTCTCCTGAGCAGCTCCAGCTCTGCTGCCTCCACCCTGGGCACGGCGTGATCTCGGGGGCTGCATCCCCGTGCTGGGAACAGGCCTCAGGAGTCCGTGGGGAGAGCAGAAAGCACTGTGTGTGCCCTGTGCCAGCTGTCACCTGTGCCACCCTCATTGCTCTGAGGCCCCTCTGCACCTTGGCAAGGCGGCCAGGACCTGATGGGCTTCAAATCCCGCCTTGAGATGCCCCAGGGCAGCTTTTGGGGCACTCCAAAAAGGAAGAATCTTTTGGGGTATCCCTGGACAAACCCACGGAGGAGAGCAGCCAGTGCTGAGGCCACGTCCTGCCCTGCTGCCACGGGGGACGAGTGACACCCCCAGGTGCTGCCAGCCCCTGCTCCTCTCTCTGAGCCCGGTCTGGAGCCACGCTGTGATTCCCGTTACATCCTGTGAGAGGAATGTAAAGAGCTGCCAAACAGATCTAGCAGAGCTGAAGCTCAGCTCTCCCCCAGCTGCTGCAGGGGCTGTGCCGGGAGCTCAGGCAGGAGCCGGATCCCGCGGCTGCCCCAGCCAGGGAGAGCCGGGCGGGGACGCTGCTCTCTCTGCTCAGCTGCACCTCCAGCGCCACGTTGTCACCTCACATTTCCAGCGCTGGAGTGGAAACCAAACCAAACGGAGCTGTGAACACGCTGCAGACAGGTGGAACAACAGAGGGGGTTGTGAACAGTCACATACTCCGTGGATGTGACTGCCTGGGAGTGAGCCCGTCAGCGATTTGTGGCCAGGCGCAGGAGCACTCAGCTGCTGTCCTCAGGCTAAACTTTGTCTCTCCAGATGTTTCAGGGCCGCGTCTCCAGCGTTTCCCAGCGTCCCCAGGAGCAGGGATTTTGGCTGAACTCACTCCTGCATCCCTGCTGGGTCCCCTCCATCACCCGAGAGGCAGTGCCAGGGCAGAGCACCCCTGCCAAGCCCTCGGCTGGTGTGGCGCTGGCACTGAGAGGCGCTGGCGTGGCTGGGGCACAGCTGAGCAGAGCCAGCCAGGCAGGACACCCAGGAGTGCCCAGGAGCCACCAGGATCGGAGCAGGAGCTGCTCTCACAGGGCTGAGCTGAGCCCAAAGAGTTAATCCCAGCGCTCGCTTCCCCAGATCTGCTCCGCTGCATCTTAACAGTGATGGGAGATTAATTATTTTAGCTGCAGAGAGCTGACTAGAACGGGGTTTTGTAGCTAAATATACTCTCTCTTTAGGAACCCATTTAATTTTATGCCCTGATGTAGACGGCTGGGCTGGATGATTGGTGAAGAAAGAAGGAGCTTCTCTTCCCCCTCTTCAATTTGTAGCCTGAAAAGCTGCCAAAACACTCGATTTCCTCTCCCCAGGTGGGCCCTGAGGAGTGAACATCTGAGCTGGGGAGCCCGGGAGAGGCACAGGAGGGATCCTCCTCTGCTCCTTCATCCCTCCGGCTGCCCCATCCCTGGAAGTGTCCAAGGCCAGGCTGGACAGGGCTTGGAACAACCTGGGCTAGTGGAAGGTGTCCCTGCACATGGCAGGGGGTGGGACTGGATGATCTTTAAACTTCTTTCCTAATGAACTTCCAGAAAAATTAATTCCCCCTTGAACCCAGGCTGGTAATTCCTTTCGGCCAGGTCTGTCTGCCTGTGACAAGGCACAGAAGTGCCCTTCTTACACCTGGTGTCATAAAACCCCGTGATAAACTCAAATTATCACCTGCATCAAAGCTCCTCTCTCCCTCTCTCTCTCTCTCTCTCTCTCTCTCTCTCTAATGGTTTCACTCCCCTGCTCCCTGGTCCCTACCAGTCTGGAATATCAGGAAAATTCCTGCCTCCCTGAGCTGGGGATGCAGCAGGATCCGGCTGGGACCAGTCAGCACGGGACAGTTCGTGTCACTGCCATGCTGCAAATCTGATTCCCCCATGAACTGGATGAGCCTCTTTAGTTCCTCTTCCTCGCTATCTGCTGCTGCTGCTCCTCCCACATCCCTTCGGGACGGAGCTGGGCAATTCCCAGCGTGAGCTGGGCTCATCCCTGGGGATTTGGGCTGTGCCGGGTGTGACGCTGCAGTGAGGGGTGCCCGGGCTGGGGACACACCATGGGCAGGTCCCCCAAAGCCACAGGTGCCCGTGCGTGGCCAGAACAGATGCCTGGGAGTCAAAGCTTCATCGATTCCAGCTCCATGTAGCAGCAGCGGGGAGGAAAATCCATTTTCCTCCCAGCTCGGAGAAGTGTGTAATTTCCCGGCATCTGTCAGGGCTGTGTGGATCGTTAGAGCAGTTACAGCTCCTCCCGAGCACCGGGAGCAGGGGGAGGAGAGGTTTGCGAGTTTAATTCCCGCATTCCTTGTGGTGTCCTTGCTCCCGAGCCAAGCGAGCCAGGCACAGGCAGCGTGGATTCTCCAGTCAGGCACGAGCAGGATCGATTTGCCCCTAAATCAGGTTTCCCAGGAGCGTTTTGCTGTTGGATTATTGCCCCCACCTGCAGCAGTCCCCGTGTGGAGCCTGAACCCCCTGCTGCCACGCAGATCAGGAACCTCCTCACCCACAGCCAGTTCAGGGGGATTTTGACCAAGTGTGTGTGTCTGGTGCCCCCAGGACCATGTGCCAGCCCCGTGTCCCCTGCCAGCACAGCAGGTCCCTGAGCTCCTCGGCACAGGTGGCAGGAGCCTCTGAAACCCCTCCCTTCCATCCCTGCAAGTGCCCAAGGCCAAGCTGGACGGGGCTTGGAGTGAGTTTGGTGGAAGCTGCCCCTTCCCATGGCACAGGGGGGGTGGATGAGGTGATGTTTAAGGTTCCTTCCAGCTCAGACCATTCCAGGATTCGATGATTCCATGATTCTCTGCCCTTCCCAGCAGAGGCGGGGTTGCCGCTGGGCGCGGGAGCTTAGTGGGCAGCGGGAGCAGAGCCTGGTCCTCCCCGGCCACGGCTCCTCGGGCTGGGCACCACTGCCAGCATCCTCACCCAGTAATGAGGGGTTTCCATGGCAACATTATTTGAGCATCTCGAGTGACACAGATGTAAATTTTAAAATGAAATATTCAGACCACAGTCCTGTGAGCATAAATAAACCCCTGCACATGGGCAATTTAACAGCATTTTAAAGCAGATCCGAAACTCCCCAGGGCCAGCGGGAGCCTCTGTGGCACTGGGAAATCCATGGGAATGGAAAGAAAAGAGTCCTGACCCCTTCCTGCCCCAGGAATCCCAGCGCCCAGCTGCATCCCAGCCTGATCCAGAGCAGCATCAAACCAACAAGGTGCTGGTCACACCTGCCCTGCAGAGGATGCGGCTCACAGGGACAGGAAGGACAGCCAGGTGCCCCCTGGAACGGGAGGAAAACTGCTCCAAACTTTCTTGGCCTCTGCTGCGCGATCTTCCTGAGCAAAAGCTGGGCATCTTTTTTTCTTCTGGGTCACCTCCCGTTAATTGCCCTCTGGAACAGTCCGGGTCACACAGCACAGACCGGAGTCTGGAGGCTCCCAGCACTTCCAGGCTGCCACCCGCACCGGGCAGGACCCAGGGGCAGCCCCCTCTCCCTCTCCCTCGTGCTGCAGAGGAGAACGGCTCTCTGTTTTCTCCGACCTCGATGGGAATGTTCGGCTGAAACCCGTGCACGGCCCCGCCGTCCCTGCCTCACCTCTGCCGGGAAAGTGGCTCCGAAGCTCCCGGTGCCGCGGGCAGCCCCTGCTCAGACTGCGCTTCCCGGAGCTCCCACAGGGATGATTCACCCGGCTCGGATTGCTGCGGTTCTCTTTGCTCGGAGGGGGAGCTGACAGGATGCTCTTGAGGAAAACTTTTTTTCCCTTTGCTGCTGGAAAAAAAAACTTCATCTGCCGAAACTGTGACTGCAGGGAAAACCTGGGATTCGCATCTCCTGCCTTCGAGGCTGCAGCCGCCTGCGGGGGCATTCGGAAAACGAAAGATTGTTTCAATTAAAAGATTGTTTTTTCTGCTCTTCAAGATTCAAGGCCAGAATCTTCTAAAATCTGAAACCAAACCCTTCATGTCCAGGTGTTCTGATGGACACAACCTGCTTTTTCTCAATCCTCCTTCCCACCCGAACCCTCTGTATTCCCCCCTGAGGGTGAAATGTGTGTTGCACGTGCTGGAGGTCAGCATGGGAAGAGGTGGGAGAGCAGGAGGTGCCCAGGGTGCTCCTTCCCACCCTGGTGATCCAGGGTTACACCAGGACCTGGCCTCGACATCCCTGCTTTATCCAAGATCTGGATCAGCCCTGGATGAACTCATCCCCAGCAGGAGCGATCCCGTTCCTCCTACAGCTCCTGCCAACCCTCTTCCATCGACTGTGTGGGAATGGGCAGCTACAGGGGCCCAGCCTGCGTGCAGAGGGTGCTGGGCAGTGCAGGACCAATCCCAGCTCTCCATGAGGGCTTGGATGGGATGCCAGCACCAATTCCAGCCAGGATTAGCCCAGCCCAGCACCCATGAATCCTCCTGAGCCTGTCACACAGGCAGAGCTGAACACCACCATTAATAGTGCCTGGATCAGCTTTATTCATTTCTGCTACCATCAGATCCTAAACCCTTCCAGACAGTGATTCCTCAGCTGGAGAAATCCCGCTGCCCTCCCTGGAGCGAGCGCTCACGGCGATACCATCGGCATTAGTAATGGGAGCCGGGATACAGCTACTCCTGCTTTGGCTCTTTCAGGAGCACAGCAGTGAAGTGAGGCCTTTGTGATTACTCCAGCATCCTTTTATCAGGCATTTGCAGCTCCCTAATTCCTCTAAGCCCCTCTGGCTGAGGTATCTCGGCAATCGGGTTCTCCCGGCGCTCTCCAGCCACGGCACCTCTGGAGCAGCACGCGCGCGTTGGCCACGGCTGCCCACGGGACACGGGCCTGGCTGGGGGTCCCGGGGATGAAGCTTTGGGGCTGGGGAGGATGATTTTGGTGCTGCCCATCTGGGCGGGCGCTTGGTGCCCTGCCAACACCCAGCGCCGTGTCTGGGCGAGAGGAGATGCTCCGGGAGCCCCTGCCCTGCCACCCCTCCTGTCCTGCTGCCTCTCCAGAGCCTGGTGCCACCAGCCGAGCCCTGGGACGGGGCTGTGTCCCGCTGGCAGCTCCCACACGCAGCCCAGGCTCGGCACCGGCGCTTCCGCCTCGGCTAAGTATAAACCGCGGGGGCTGAGGCGGGTTGGAGACATCCTCCCCGGAGCCCAGCTTCCTGCGCGGTGTTTGCCCACAGCCGGCACCAGGCGCAGCCCAGAATAGACCTGCAGACGAGCTGTCGCTCTGCGTTAAGGTCACTTTGTGCTCCGAACTGTCCCGGCCCTGCCTGGCCCGTCCCGCAGGAGCAGCCGCTGTGCCCGCGCTGCCGCGCAAAGCGCGGAGCCCC
Organism: Machaerirhynchus nigripectus; assembly: GCA_013397975.1. NCBI lineage: Eukaryota > Metazoa > Chordata > Aves > Passeriformes > Dicruridae > Machaerirhynchus > Machaerirhynchus nigripectus. The sequence continues at coordinate 75,406 of VZRQ01001473.1, forward strand.
CGGTGCCGCGCTCGGGTGTAGCGAGGGCTGCAGGGCCACCGCGGAGGTTTCCATGGATTTGGAGAAGGCTTTCCAGTGCTGAACCGCCTGCGGAGAGCTCCTGATCGAGATACAAGATAAACCCCTTGTGCATCTCAATAGCGTTTATTTCCTCCAGAGCTGCTTTAGCAGATTAGATCAAGGTCAAATGGGACCATTTCTCTTCCAGCATCTCTGGGTTGATCACTTGTGCTGAGCAGGACGGGTTTCGGCAGCTGGGGAGGGTCCTGCTCTGCCGGCTCTGGCCCCAGCCCAGCCTCCAATGGGGCCATGATCACCCTAAGGGCCTTGGAGGTGGCAAAACGGCTGCTGGAATTCAGATCAATGTGGAAAGAATCTCACCAAAGCCCCCCGGCCCTGCAAACATGGAAACCCACTGCAATCCTTCCTTAAGGATGGGGATACTCGGTTCTGCTTCCCAAGATGGGCTCCAGGCAGGAGTGAGTGGGCAGGGGGCTACACTGGGGCTCTGGGGGTTGTGGGGCAGGGTCTGGCAGCCCGGGGAGGTGCTGAGCACAGCTCGGGTTTGGGGGGCGGTGATAAATCCGGAGCCGAGATCGACAATCAATTCTCTTTCTGATAACGAGGAATAAGCCCTTATCAATCCGCGGTGCCAGGGCCCTGTGCCTCCCCCTCCCCTGCTCCAGCCTGGCTGTGTTCCGCCCTCGCTTCCCTGGAATGCGCATTTGCCCTTTACAGAGTGCGGCGTGTTTAGTGTCTCATTAAGGAGTCGCTTTACAGAGTGTTTTATTTCATGCTTTGTTAAGGACAGAATCGAGTAAATGCATCCTGGCAAAGGATCTAATAAGGAATTAGTCAGCTTTCTGAGAGCATAAAATATGGTTTAAAGGCACAATCCATTAAGAATTAGGGTTCACATGACAAATAACCCCGGGGATCCTGGGTTGGTGTTTTTGGGAACACACCGGCTTTAAGGATTCGGGGTTTTTGGCTGTCCTGCTGTGACCCAGTGTCCCAGCATGTCCCAGCATGTCCCACCCTGTCCTACCAGTGAGCCCCCTCCCCTCCCAGGGCTGTGCTGCCTCCCCTCCATCTGAGAGCTCCATCTTCTCCTGTCGTGGACAAAACCTTTTGCTGCAGAGCCCTAAAGCTGTCACCTGGGCCATGGGAGAGCAACCACCGACTGCTCATCCCAGCCCTGGGATGCGAGAGGAAGAGAAGAGCCTGCGAGAGCCCTGCAAAATTTCCCAGGGTAGGAGAGCTGCCACCGGCACTGCCTTGGGGACGTTTCCCCCCATCAGCCCACGGCAGGGTGCCCGTGGAGGCCAGGATCAGCCCAGGGTGGGATGGAGAGGGAAGGAGAGACACCCACAAACAAGCAGCGGGTGTGGAAGCTCCTGGTCTGCGCCCCCAGAAGTGTGGGGACACCGAGGCCCCCAGCCTTCCTGGGGGGAGATTATTCAGAGCCGACACAACTTGATGGCTGCAGAGGATGTGTGTGAAATGTCTACTAATGTGCTCAGGGAATCCGTGATGGATTTGCTGAACCACTTGCTAATTGATGGATTTAATGTTTTAACTTGTGGCAAACAGCAGGAGAGGCCAGGAGGCCCTCGGGGGCCGGGACAGGTTTGCTGGTGGCTGCAGCGGGGTGGTGGCAGCTGGGTGCAGTGGCTTGGGGCAGGCACAGCTCTGTCCCCGGCTGTCCCAGGGGTAAAGGACCAGCCCAGGCACCAGCAGAGAGTCCAAGGGCTCTGCGGGACCGAGGAGCAGTGCAGGGACTGCCAGAGTTTTGGCAGCTCCATCCTTCAGGCTGATTCACCAGCCTTTGACTCTCCCTGCTGTGTTCCTTATCTTTGCTTCTTGCCAGGAACCGCTCCTATTTTCCAGAAGATGGAGCGAAGTCAGCATTCAGCGCTGCTCAGTCCCTCTGCACAGGCTGCTTGTGCCATCCCTCAGCCCCCCTGGGCAGTGTCACCCAGCAGTGTCCCTGTGTTTCAGGATTCACATCCAAAAGCTCCTTCCCCTCCCCGCCGCCTTTTCATTCCAGTCCTACCTTAATCAGCAGAATTTGAAACAGAAATCATCAAGTTAAATGTAACCCCAGAGTTGTGCTTTTGCTCAAAGCACCCGAGGTGAGCCGAGGTTTATCAGGAATCTGCTTGGCAAGGAAACCCGGACTTCTGCTCCAGCCCCCATCCCGGGGTGGACAGCAGCTCGAGCTGCTTTTGGGGTCAGTCGGTGCCTTCGTGTGCGGCCACAGAGGGGAGCACGAGCCTGGGCAGCCCCAGGCCAGTGGTGGGGCTGGGGGCTTGCAGACCCCCCGTGCCCACACAGGGACGGGGACCCTGCGTTCCGGGCGCTCCAAACCCTCCCAGGGGAGCTGAGGGGGCTGGAATTACGGTCTTTAAGTAGCGTGCATTAAGCGCTTTCCCTGGCAACTGCTGTTTCCATGGAAAGCGTTGACTCTCGGGCTCTCGGAGCTCTTTGCGGAGTCTCACGGAGCTCACGGCAAATTCCAACCCATGGATCACAGCCCGGTCGCCCCACGGTGGTGGATAAATCTGTATTTATTCGATTACCCCCTGGCCGGAGTGGTGCTGGGTCGCTTTGGCCACTCGCTCTTTCCTGCCCATCCCCGTTCCCAACAAAGGTTGGGTTGGGCTTGCCCAACACGACGGTGCCTGAGGGGGCTCTGCCAAGGCGGGTGTGTTGTGCTGTGGGGGCCGCTTGTTCCTTCTTTGGGAAGTGGTGGGTGTTCCTTCAGCCACAGCTTCCCGGGGGCCGATTTCACGCCAGCAGCACAACTCTATTTTCACGCCCAGCTTTACCCAAACCGCACTTCTCCCTGGTTTGTTTTTTTTTTTTGCAGACAGCGGATCGGGGGCAGCGCTGGTGCCGGCCAGCCCGGACCCTCTCGCTGCGGATGAGCCCGCGGACAAGACGGGCGGTGGAGCTGCGGAGCTCGGGCACGGCGCGGGTTTGACCGGCGGAGCTGAGGATTTTGGGCGTGCCGTGGGGTCAGACCCTGGAGCCGGGCGGCTCGGGCAGGGCACTGCCCTCAACCTGCTGCCGGCCCCGGAGGACGGGGCGGCGCCGGCGGAGGAGACCACGCCGCCGCTGCGGAGCCACGTCCAGCCTACGGCCACCGCTGCCCCCAGGCCCGATGCCAAACAAACTCCCCCCGTTAAGAAAAAGCCCCCGGCTCTAAAGCAAGTAAACACGGGAAGGAAGCACCCGAGGCTGAAGCCCACCCCGGCAGGGCCCCCTGGGGCTGCCTCCCCAGCCGGCCCACGCAGCTCCAGGCTCCCCACGGCCGCCCCGGGGCTGCGGGTGCCAGCCGAGGACGCGGAGCGGAGCACCCCCGAGCTGCCTTGGGGGGACCAGGCCACCACCAGCCGCCCCACGCTGCAGATGGCCCCTTCCACGCTGCCCCCAGCGCTCCCCCGGCCCTTCCGTGATGGCACGGGGGATGCCGGACAGGCTCCGACCGCGGCTCCCGCTGGCGCTGCCGTTGTCCCAACAAACAGCGCGGACAGGGACGCGCACGGCTCCGCGTCGGAGGAGAGCCAGGAAACCACCACGTCCACCATCATCACCACCACCGTCACAACCACGGAGCCCACCCCGGGTGAGCTGAGCTGGGCACGGGGCTGCGGCACCGGTGCGGGGGGGGCATGTCTGTGTTTAGGCAGCCCCCCAAAATCAGGTCACCACTTGGGGAGTGCCTAAAATCTTCTGCTCTTCATGTGCTTCGTGATTGGAGGGATGAAACATTTCTCCAATGAGGAAAGGTTGGGAGAGATGGGAGAAGGCTCCAGGGAGAGCTTAGAGCCCCTTCCAGTTCCTAAAGGGGCTTCAAGAGAGCTCAAAAGGGACTTGGGACAAGGGCCTGGAGTGACGGGACAAGGTGGAATGGTTTCCCACTGCCAGAGGGCAGCGTTAGATGGGATGTTGGGAAGGAATTGTTCCCTTTGAGGGTGGGGAGGCCCTGGCACAGGCTGCCCAGAGAAGCTGTGACTGCCCTTGGATCCCTGGAAGTGTCCAGAGCCAGGTTGGATGGGGCTTGAAGCCACCTGGGATAGTGGAAGGTGTCCCTGCCATGGCCAGGGGTGGAAAAAACCGGGCTTTAATGTCTCTTCCAACCCAAACCACTCCGGGATTCTGTGATTCCGATGGAGCAGGCAGCAGGGCGCTGGGTTTTGGGGTGTGGGAGAGAAGTGCCAGGTGGCTGTCCCTCAGTGTGATCCCGCTGTGTCCCTCCCCCCCAGTGCTCTGCAGCATGAGCTTCCACGACCCCGAGGGCTACATCGACTCCACGGATTACCCCCCACTGCCCCTGCACGGGTACCTGCAGTGCACCTACAACGTCACCGTCTACACCGGCTACGGCGTCGAGCTCCAGGTGAGCCGTGCCTCGGGGGGGCATCCCCACAGCCAGACCCCTCCTGGTCACCGCAGCAAACGATGCCAAGCACCCACAGCCGGTGGGCATCTCTGCCCCGGGCATCTTCACTTGATAAAAATACCCCTTTCCAGGGAAAAAAATAGATTTTTCTGAGCTCTTGTAATAAATGAACTCTGTGACGGAGCTGGAACATCCTGAATGTCAGTGATGATCAAGCCCTTTAAATGTCACGCAATTAATTTAACCAAGAGGCGCTGGCAGCAGGTGGTGAAAAAGGCACTTGGTGGGTAGGGGCCACCAGCCCCCTGCAGTCTGCATCCCCCATTTGCTGGGAGGGGTTTGGGTGGCCTTGAGGGTGCAGGAAGCCCAGGAGGGCAGCCCAGGTTCCCTCTCTGGCGGGTGCAGGTGCTCAGCAAACGCCCGTCCCTCAGAGCAGGGGATCTCACCCAGTGTGATGTGCACCGTCGGCTCCCCCCAAAATGAGCATCCCCCAGCCTGGCGAGGCTGTGAGCAGGGCAGGGGCCTCTGCACGTCCCAAATGTTCTCTGGGTCAAACCATCCCAGGATCTCCACGCTCATGGCAATCCTTTCTTCTTGCTCCTCCGTGTCACCATTCGCACCCAGTGAAAATCCCTTCGCTTTGCATTTGTGCAATTAAAAGCGCGCATTAAAAGGAGCAGGAGTTCCGGGGGGGTTGTCCCCACTGTCCCCTTGGTGGGGACAGGCAGGGGCTGGCCCCAAGGGCGTGAGGCCACGGTGGCTGGCAGTCCTGGCGGGGAGGTTACCCTGGGAGCAGCGGTGGTGCAGGTTGAGCACAGGGGAGTCTGAGCAGCTCAGTCACTTTTCCAAGGCAGCAGAAATATGAGTGGACACAGCCACTGTCTCCTCAGATCCACGGGGTGCTAAAGACAGGCTGCTCTGCTGTAAATTCGCCTCTGTCCATAATCCATCAGGTGACACCACTCCCGACCTCACTCTGTTGCGAGCTGAGGTTTTAATGGAGCATAAAATTGGCCTCTCCACCCCCCCAAGCTTTGCATTTCGCTTTGCTGATGCTTCGGAGCGTTTCAGACAAATTAAATCACAACAGCAGGTCTGTGCTGGTGGAGCACGGCCTCGTCTGCAGCTGGCAGTGCCCCGTGCTGCAGCGCCGCGGGCTCGGGGCTCGGAGGTGAATTCCAAGGGGAAGGTGCTGGATAACCCAGGATGTGGGGTTTGGGATCCCACTGGAAAGGTTTGGAATCGATTCTCAGCTCCTCCAGTGGGGAGGTGCTGCCTCTTACCCTGGGAATCTCATTAAAGGCATGTGCAGGAGCAAAGAGAAGTCCCCGGGATGGGAACCCCTCTGTGGGCAGTCCCCTCTCACTGCAGGGGCTGTGGGACAGCCTAGCGGTGGCAGGAATGCCCGTGGCATTCCAGCCCAGCCCAAAGCTGCTCCTGCAGGCACTGGGAGCCACGCAGGAGGACACAGGGACCCTCCACCTCCTTTGGAGCCAGACCCTCACTCACTGCAGGGAAATCTGCCCTTGGGGAGGAGTGGACACAAAGCTTGGATGTCACGCATGGTCCTGGGAAAGGCTGGGAGCTGCCCCGGGCTGTGTGAGAGCTCTGGGTCCCTGCTCAGCTCACTGCCCACCCCTGCACCCCTCGCAGCATCCCAGGGAGAGCCCTGTCCCCTGCCTGTGCCACGGCAGCCCTGGGAGCTGCAAGCAGCCAGCTTCTCCGAATGCTTCGCGAAATTATATTTATTTTTAAAATCCTTGAATCTTCTTGGCAGGCAATAGAATTTCCCTAAAGAGGTTTTCCAGTGGGTGAGCGAGGCTGGCAGCCTGACTCGAGGATCCCTCCTGCCTTCCCCAGGCTCTGGAGGAGCTGCCGCCGGGGCAGGCTGCGACTGAAGTCAGAGCTGGTGCTCCCGGCCCCCGGCAGGAGCTCGCACATATGGTCCCTCTCGCGGGGCTGACGGTCCCTGGCGCGGGGCCACGGCAGCATCTGCGCTCGCTGGTTACTCCGGGCTCCTCTGGGAACGCCAGCCCGGTGCTGGCACAGGGAATGGCACTCGCGGTGACACCCTGCTCCGCAAGGGAGCCGGTGGCGGAGCCGAGTGTGTCCCGTGACACCCAGCACTGATCCCCAGCCTCCTCCCTTCCGCAGAGCTCTGCCTGCTCCAGCTGCTCCCCTGAATCCCCTTCCCAGCTTCCCGCAGCGATTCAGCTCTGTGTCATGTGCGTGGTGCCACCAGCAGCGGAGGGAGCCAGCTGGGGAACAGGTTTGGGAACAGGAAGGGATTGCAGAACGAAATCTGTTAGAAACACCTTGGAAAAATCTCTGCAGGGATCCAGACCCAGCTGGGAAAGCAAAGCTCTGTCCCAGTGGGAGCTGGGGGAAAGCGTTGGTGTTTTATGGAGCCCACTTAGATCCCTGGACTCCAAATAATTCACTCAAATAACACTTAATTCATCCCATTTATTAATAATTAGATCTGAGCCATCCCAGCAGCCACAGTGTGTGCTGGCCATGCTGGGGAGGCACGTTTTTGGGACAACATCTGGAAAAGAAGAAATGACCCAGGGCAGCTTGGGGACCAGACTTGCACTTGGCCCGCGTTCCTGACAATGATTTTCCCCTGCCAGGACCCAGCACCCTGATGCAAAACAAGGCACAATCAGCTCCTCTTGGATTGAAACATGCGCTGGGGTGAACCCAGGCGTGCACTGAACCAGGCTGGGGATGCTAATCCAGCTTTGCAGCGAGGAACGGGCTTTTCCAGGGCTTTTCCTTCGGGAGCAGGCTCAGGATGCCGAGGGCTGAGGGCGGCTCCACGCAGCGCCCTTGGAGCCGGGCACATCCCAGCCCTGTGTGCCAGGGGGAGGTGGGCACGGTGGTGACAACAGCCCCGAATGCCTCCAGCCACAACATCGTCGGGAGCGCTCCCAATCACGGCTGGGCTGGTGCTAAATATAGAGCCCCGGGCCTCGCACACTCAGGGAAACAAACGGTCTGATGAGCATCTTTCTGCTGAAACACGAGCCCATTTATTAAGCTAAATGGACGTGAAATGTAAATGTGAGGTTACCGCTCAGCTATCTCCAAATAATAATTAGAGCCTTTTGGAACTACTCATTAGATGCACTTGCAGCGCGGCTCCCCATGCACTCCCTGGTGGGGTGAGGGATCCTGGGGAGGGTTCCTGGAGCACGGGGCGGTGAGCTTGGTGAGCACCAAGCCCTGAGGAGCGCCCCGGTTTGGTTGCAGCGCTGTGCCGGTGCGACGCTCTGCGGGGTCAGTGCGGCGGGGCTGGGATGTGACCGCCGGGGCCCCCACCCTGACCCCCCACAGCTCACAGGGCTCTGCTCCCCGCAGGTGAAGAGCGTGAACCTGTCGGACGGGGAGGTGCTGTCCATCCGCGGCGTGGACGGCGACGCCCTGGTGGTCTTGGCCAACCAGACCCTGCTGGTGGAGGGCCAGGTGATCCGCAGCCCCACCAACACCATCTCCGTCTACTTCCGCACCTTCCAGGACGACGTGGTGGGGACCTTCCAGCTCCACTACCAGGGTGGGTGTGTCCCCGACACGGGTGGGAGGGTGGTGGGCTGTGCCCCTACAGACCAGCCACGCTCCTGTTTCACCCCCTGCCCGTGCCGGGAGCATCGGCTGGGGCGGATCGAGGTGTTGTGCCCAGGGTGGAGGGCTCCATGTGCCCCGATGTCCCCAGCCCCGGCGCTGGCTGTGCCTCTCGCACCCGCCTTGCCCCGTTTCTGTCCCCGTGCAGCAGCTCCTCCCGCACACGCTCACACTACTGCCGGTCTATTTTTTACCTCGAAGAGCTGTAAAAAATAAATGAATTCCAGCAAATTATTTTTAAAATAGAAACTGGGTCTGGGCAAGAGCAGTAACAGGTGGGGAAGCAGCGGCAGCGGGGGGTTGGTGGTGCTCTGCCGCTGGTCTGTGTGACATGCGGGCACGTCCAGCACGTCCCCGCGGGGTGGCTGGGAGCAGCTGAGCCCTGAGCTCCCAACGTGTGCCCGTTCCAGTGTTTATGCTGAGCTGCAACTTCCCACGGAGACCTGACTTCGGAGACGTGACGGTGATGGATCTGCACTCGGGTGGCATCGCTCACTTCCACTGTCACCTGGGCTACGAGCTGCAGGGCCCCCGCATGCTGACCTGCATCAATGCCTCCCGGCCACACTGGAGCAGCCCCGAGCCCATCTGCTCAGGTACCTGCACATCCCAGCCTCAGGGATATGGAAAACTGAGCTCTGCCGAGGAAAACATGAGTCCCTTTCTTTGCCCTGTGAGATGAATGCGGTCCTGGGAGGGGGTGGGAGCGGTGCCCACTCCTGCACAGAGCATGGCCTGAGGCGACCAGGCAGTGAGAGCAGAATCTGTCCCTTCGTTAGGCAGCAAAGGGAAAGGAAATTAAGATTTTATGTGTGCGTGTGAGGATAAATATGTATTTATGAGTACAAATACGTACAGATAGAGCCAAGCAGAGCCAGGTTTGCGCACTGGGGACTCTGAGGAGAGCCGGGCAGAGGGGGGCACGAATGCCCCTGTCCCCGTGCCCGTCCCAGCAGGGCCGTGCTCTGCGTTGCAGCTCCCTGCGGAGGGACAGTCCACAATGCCACCATCGGCCGCGTGCTGTCCCCCAGCTACAGCGGGAACCAGTCGGGCAGCATGTACTGCGTGTGGGCCATCGGGGCCCCCCCGGGCCAGAAGCTGCACCTGCACTTCGAGAAGCTCCTGCTGACCGAGAAGGACAGGTGAGGCTGTCCCTCACAGCCCTGGGACTGCAGAGAGCTTCTGGGGGCTTCCAGGGGGCTTCTTCTGCATGGGGTGAGGAGCAGGGCCTTTTGCTGGGCACTAAATATAGAAAAATGGAATTGTTTGGGTTGGAAAAGCCCTCTAAGATTGTTGAGTTCAACTCAACCCGCTAAACCATGTCTCCAAGTAGCACATTTACATGGCTGTTAAGCCCCTCCAGGGATGGGGACTCCACCACTGCCCTGGGCAGCTGTTTCAATGCTTGTCAGCCCTTTTGGGGAAGAATTTTTCCCTGATATCCAGTCTAAACCTCCCCTGACACAAGCCACGTCCTCTTGTCCTGTCCTTTGTTCCCTGGGAGCAGAGCCCGACCCCTCCAGCTGCCCTCTCCTGTCAGGGAGTTGTGCAAAGCCAGAAGGTCCCCCCTGAGCCTCCTTTTCCCCAGGCTGAGCCCCTTTCCCAGCTCCCTCAGCCATTCCTGGTGCTCCAGACCTTTCCCCAGCTCCTTTCGCTTCCCTGGCCACGCTCCATGCCTGCCTTGGAGAGAAAAATCCAGAATATACCAAACTTTGGAGGCTCCCAGCCGGTCCGAGCTGCTCCACCTCACCCGCCTCACGTCCGGGTGGGACTCAGGGATGCTGTCCCGTGTGACATCCCCCGTTGCCCCGCAGGATGGTGGTGTACAGCGGGGACACCAACCGCTCGGCCGTGCTCTACGACTCCCTGCGCGCCGACAGCGTCCCCTTCGAGGGCGTCATCAGCGACGGCTCCTCCATCAGGATCGACTTCCTCGCCGAGGAGCCCACGGCTGCCACGGCCTTCAACATCCGCTTCGAAGGTGCTGTGTCCCCGTGGTGGGGACAAGAGGGCAGTGCCCGGCTCAGCCAGGACAGCCGGCCCCAGGGGGCAGCTGCAGACACTGCAAGAAGGGTCCCGGCTGTCCCCAGCATGGGCAGTGCCTGTCTGTAGCTCCTGCTGTCGTTTGAGTGGATCCCACTGCAGGATGAGGACCCCTATGGCCCCGAGCAGGATCAGGACCCCTATGGCCCCGAGCAGGCTCAGTAACTCACAGCAATCCCAGGGTGGGTGGATTGGCATCCCCAGCTTGGGAAACGCTCCCGGCACATCCCTAGAGCTTATCCACCACAGGAGGGGGGTTTGGTTAGGCCTGCACGGCTCAGAACAGATAAATCGTTGTTAATCCCAATTGCCTGTGAAACACTCCATGGAAGAGTCCATCCATGCAGGTGGGGATGCAGGGGTCAGGTTCTCATGGGGACAGCAGCAGGGCCTGGGGGTCACCCAGGGAAGCTCAGGGAGCAGGGAGAAGCTCCGTGCCCCTACAGCTAACGGGGTTCTCTTCCAGCCTTCGAGCGCGGCCACTGCTACGAGCCCTACATCCAGAATGGGAACTTCACCACCTCCGACCCCACCTACAACCTGGGCACCACCGTGGAGTTCACCTGTGACCCTGGGCACTCCCTGGAGCAGGGGCCCGCCATCATCGAGTGCATCAACATGCGGGACCCCTACTGGAATGACACGGAGCCGCTGTGCCGAGGTCAGTCCTGCCCGTGGGCCGTGCTGGCTGCGGGGTGAGCACCCCTGGGCCCCCGCTGAGCCCTGCCCACCCCTTGCCCCCACAGCCACATGTGGAGGGGAGCTGACCGCCGTGGCCGGGGTGATCCTGTCGCCCAACTGGCCGGAGCCCTACACGGAGGGGGAGGATTGCATCTGGAGGATCCACGTGGGCGAGGAGAAGCGGCTCTTCCTGGACATCCAGCTGTGAGTAGCCCAGGACCCCAGTGTCTGTCTCTGCCCTGCTTTGCTGCAGTATCGGCTCCCCTCACCCCAGGGATCTGCGCCACCATGGAATCACAGAATCCCAGAACAGTTTGGGTTGGAGGGACCTTGATCTCCCATGGGCAGGGACACCTTCCACTATCCCAGGTTGCTCCAAGCCCCGTCCAACCTGGCCTTGGACACTTCCAGGGATGGGGCAGCCACAGCTTCTCTGGGTGTCCTGTTCCAGGGCCTCACCTCCCTCTCAGGGAAGAGCCTTGCCATGTCCTGTTCTCCCCCTTGGAGCTTCCATAATCCCCTTTGATGGACTTGGCACCCTGGGCAGGACTGAGTGGTGCTCCCTGAGTTCAAAGCACCGTTACACCATCCACAGAGCCGTTAATTTGTTAATTGCTGCTCCAATGGCTTTGGAATTCTCCACAGGGAGCAGTGCCACAGCAGCACACGGCAATGTGCTACTGGGGTGACACCCAGCACATCAGGAGCTGGGTCTTGCAGGGTTAGGAGAGCCTGGGGGCATCCATGAGACGGAAACAGCTCGATCTTTGGGCTGGATGTGAAGTACAGGCACTAAGGGAGCGGAGCCACCCAGCAAGCCCAGGCTGAACATGTTGGGGTCAGAGGGGAATGGGATCCAATGCCAGACTGGGAGCTCTTGGCATGGTAATGCTGCTGCTGCTGCAGCGGGAGCCTCCTTTGATGCTATTTTGGGTTTTCAAGAGGAGGACGTGTTTCAAGTAGAGGCTTAGAGTCATAAAGATTTTAAAGCTCCCCATAAAATCCCAAGTCGGAGCTCCCAGCACACCTCTCCCAGCTCTGTGGGTGCTCGGGCTGAGCAGAACTGGAGGCCAAGTGATTTGAAGTCATCAGGCATAAATGTCACCGAGAAAATCGTGTTTGACAGAAAGCAGAGATTTACTACAAATGTCAGCTTGCCATGGGGATTAGCTGGGCTCCCTCCAAGAACATTCCTAATAAAACGTTTGGGGATCAGCTCAGGTGTCTCCTGTGGGGCCGGGAGCATCCTGGTGCTCTCCTCTGGCCCTCTTCCCCTCCGGGGAAGGGGAGGATGGTTGTCCCTGTCCCAGTCCCTCCCGTGCCACCCGGCAGCAGAGCACTGGTGCCGGCCGTGCTCCCAGCCCTGGGGAGCCTTGCTGGGGCTTGGACACGGCAGGACAGCGAGTGGGGAAGGGGTGTCAGTGCCCACCCTTGGGGCTGACGTGGTTGTTCACCCACGCTGCCAGCCCCGGGCACGCAGAGAACCCTCCCGGCACCGGAGCCGTGGCATGCGCATCCATCCCCTGCCCCTGGCATTGGAGCGGGGGGAGAGGAGCGAGGCCCCCCCGTCCCCTTCGGCTCCAGCACAGCCGCATCCCCGGGGTGGACGGAGGCTGCAGCCGGCGCTGCCCGGTGTCCCCGGCCGTCCCTGCCATCCGCGGGCCGCCACTGCGCTCTGGTGGCCGCGGGGACAAGCGCGGCACCGCCGGGACCGGCACTTCCAAGCGCGGGGTCCCGGGAGCCGCCGGCACCGCCTGGCCTCGAACCCCCGGAGGGAGGTGACCCGGAGGGAGGTGACCCGGGGGGAGGTCACCTTGAGCCCCACATGTTGTGTCCTGCCCGGGCTCCGGGCACACGCTGCTCTCTAACCAAACTCTCCTCTCAGCCTGAACATCACCAACAGCGACATCCTCACCATCTACGACGGGGACGAGCTCTCCGCCCGCATCCTGGGGCAGTACGTTGGCAGCAGCGGCCCCCAGAAGCTCTACTCCTCCAGCCCCGACCTCACCATCCAGTTCCACTCGGACCCTGCTGGGCTCATCTTTGGGAAGGGGCAAGGATTCATCATGAACTACATAGGTATGGGGAGCGGGGTGCTGGTGTGATGATGTGACACACGGCCAGCCCAGACTGCCCAGGTGCTGGGTCTGGAAGCAGGGAGAGTCACTGTGGCACCAGCACCCCCCCACACATCCCACCCAGCTCCTGCAGAACCCCCAGCCCAGCTGCAGGTCTCGGGTCAGTCACTTCTGGGGTGTCCCTGTCTGTCTCCCCTCCCTCAGGCTGGCAACAAGGCATTTTTTGTCTCTGTCAGCCCTGGTCTCGCCCAGAGGGAAAGAAATTGCTGGAAACAGGGATGCAGGATCCCCACACACACCCTGCCAGGCATGAGCTGATGGCAGGGGTGGTCACTGAAGCCAGTCCCTGGGTGGGCTCCTGAGATGGATGTTCCCAGCTCCCTTTGCTCCAGAGGGGCTCAAACTGCACCTGGAGACATCTGTTCCACTGTCCTTCGGGGCAGCCGTGCCTGCCAGGCTGGGGCTGCGGGTGCCCACGGCAGGGACAAGGACTGGGAAGGGCGCTCCATCCCCACGGCTGCCTGTGGCCTCGGGCTGCCTCTCCCCCACCCTGCTTCCCCTGCCAGGCTCCTTCCAGGCGTGTTTTCCTTGCACTGCTGACAGCCCTGGCTATGACAAACAGAGTGAGATGCAATGCAGAGCACCTGGGAGGCTGCAGGGCCCTCCTCGGTGCTCTGTGGCACACGGGGCTGGGGAGGGCAGGGCACAACCCCTCTCCTGAGCAAACCAGCCCGGGAGGAGCAAGGAACGGACCCTCCCCTGGGCAAACCAGCTGTGCCACGACCGTGGTGCTGGCACCTCTCCTTCACCCACAGCCAGCTGGTGTTTCCAGGTTGTCCTGACCCCAGCACGGACACTGCCCCATTTTCACCAGCCCAGCCCTCTGCCTGTCTGTAGGGTCAGGGTTGGGGAGGCTTCAAAGAGCCCCTGTCCCCCGCTGCCGCCCTTTCCCTGTGCCCAGAGGACGCTGCCCACAGACCAGCTGGTGGCCATGGCCATGGCATTTGTGGGGAGGGACAGGCCCTTGGGAAGAGCCATGTGTCCAGCTGTGGTGGCTCTGAGGAGGGCTTTGCCGTGGGGTCCCGCTCGGTGGCTGACAGCCAGAATCCCTCTTGGCTGCAGAGGTGTCCCGCAATGACTCCTGCTCCGACCTGCCCGAGATCCAGAACGGCTGGAAGACCACGTCGCACACGGAGCTGGTGAGAGGGGCCAAGATCACCTACCAGTGTGACCCGGGCTATGACATCGTGGGCAGCGACACTCTCACCTGCCAGTGGGACCTCAGCTGGAGCAGCGACCCCCCCTTCTGTGAAAAGAGTGAGTGCCCCAGCAGGAAGGTGCTGCCGTCCCTGTAACAGCACCGCTCCCGCTCCGAGGGGTCCCCTGCTCCGAGGGGTCCCCTGCTCCGAGGGGCTCCCCGCTCAGCCATCCTCTCTCCCCAGTTATGTACTGCACGGACCCGGGCGAGGTGGAGCACTCCACCCGCCTCATCTCGGACCCCGTGCTGCTGGTGGGCACCACCATCCAGTACACCTGCAACCCCGGCTTCGTGCTGGAGGGCAGCTCCCTGCTCACCTGCTACAGCCGCGAGACTGGCACCCCCATCTGGACCTCGCGGCTCCCGCACTGCGTCTGTAAGTCCGGCTGGTCTCTCCTGCTCCCCTGCGGTTCAGCTCCTCTCTGGGGGTCCTGGGCAGCCCTTTCCTGCAGCCAGGACCTTGCCCAGCTGTGGGGGGTGGTGCAGAGCCTTGAGGTACCTGGAAGCAGAGTTGGGGGGAGAGCTTGGGTTCTTCCTCACTGATGCCAGGCTCCTTCCCTCCCTCGGCAGCCCAAGCCCTGGGCTCACCCTGGGTGTGTTTCATTCCCTTTCAGCTGAGGAGTCGCTGGCCTGTGATAACCCAGGACTGCCAGAAAACGGGTACCAAATTCTTTATAAGCGCCTCTACCTGCCAGGAGAGTCCCTGACCTTCATGTGCTATGAAGGCTTTGAACTCATGGGGGAGGTGACCATCAAATGCATCCTGGGCCAGCCATCCCACTGGAGCGGGCCCCTGCCCATCTGCAAAGGTAACAGGGAGGGGGATGGGGGGCAAGGGGACAGGCAACACCTCTGTCCCCAACCTGGGTCAGCCTGGGGACCTTGGTCTGGCGGCAGACACGGGCTGGGAGCTGAACTTAGCTGAGACATGGAGCTTCTCTGGATATGGGCTCTGCTCAGCCCACCCTGCTCAGTCCTGGCCACGTGCTTACAGACACCAAGAGCTTATTAAAAACTGAGAGTTGGCAGCGTGGTTTGGGACCCAGTGGGGCAGGAGATCCCAGGTTTGGGTTCCCCAGCAGGCAACAGCTGCCAGCACCCAGTCAAACCCAGCTACAGACCAGTAACTCTCCATCTCTCTTCCAGTGAACCAAGACAGCTTTGAACACGCTCTGGAAGGTGAGTGACGCGGGTTTCCTGGATGCACGGGATCCTGGTGGAGCCTGGGAGGAGGGGGAGAGGCAGAGGGGGGATCACACGGGGCCTGCAAATGCCAGCATAATAGATCTTGTCCTTCCAGTAGCAGAAGCTGCCGCAGAGACGTCGCTCGAGGGGGGAAATATGGCCTTGGCCATCTTCATCCCGGTGCTGATCATCTCCCTGCTGCTGGGAGGAGCGTACATCTATCTCACCAGGTGGGGCTGCGGGGGGGCTGGCACAGAGCTGGGGAGCACGGCCAGGGCTGGCTCAGCATCGCCCTCGCCAGCCACACGCCCGGGGCATGGTGCTGGGAGCGCTCTGGGGTGCCCGGGGAGGAGCTGGGATGGGGGGATGCGGGAGATGGGGCCGGTCTTGGATCGGTCCCTGACTCCGCCTCTCCCCACAGGTGTCGGTACTACTCCAGCCTCCGCCTGCCCCTCATGTACTCCCACCCCTACAGCCAGATCACGGTAGAAACGGAGTTTGACAACCCGATTTATGAGACAGGGGTGAGTCCTGCTGTGCCTGTCCTCGCTGGGGACACTCCTGAGGGGCTTGGCCAGGTGGGCAGCCAGGGGAGCACTGCGCAACGGGGCACGAGTCCCTCCGTGTGGGTTGGGAGGCACAGGGGCTGCGGGGTCCTGGCTGCGAGGGCATCACTCCCCTGGGAACAAAACAACACCCAGGATCTCTCTTGCTGCCTGGGAACGGGGAGATGATCCTGAAATGCAGCTGCTGCCCTCAACTGGCTTTTCCTTGCTTGCAGGAAACACGAGAATATGAGGTTTCGATATAAGGACAGCTGTAAGAGAGTCTCCAGCAGCGAACTTAATGTGCTCTCATAGAACTTCCTCAGTAACTAATCCAGAGACCACGTGGAGTTTGGTTGGACCCCCGGACCTGCTGTTGTCTTTCCTTTTGCCTCTCTATTGAAGATTTTACTGTTTTCTTCACTGTATTTATTCTATTTAAACTACGATAGGTGTGCTGCCCAGCCCTGGGCACAGGCAGCAGCGGGAGCCGGGGCAGAGCTGGGTCCTGGTGAGGCCAGGGGGGCACGGGGGCACTGCTGTGTCCCCCTCCACGGCGGAGTGTCCCCCTCCACAGCAGAGTGTCCCCCTCCATGGCGGAGCGTCCCCCGGCAATGCCCACACAGACACAGGGGGATTTTTGCGGTTCTGATGTTGTTAAAAATTAAAGATGTCTCCATTGCAAGAGCCTGCGGTTGATTGCTGGGAGCTGAGGTAGGGCAGGGTCCCCCACAGGGTCCCATCCCGCAGCTCCCGGCTCCCCAAGTGGGACCCTCCCCTGGGGGGCTTGAGGGGCACCGGCGCAGGGACCGTCCTCGCTGCAGGGCTCAGGAGAGCAGGGACAGCCTGGCACACACAAGGTACGTGCTGCTTTCTTTTCCCGCTTTGCTTTGGACGTGGAGAGGCAGCGAGCCAGGACTCCGGGGTGATGCTCTGCGGAGAAGCACCAACCAGTGCCACCCAGCCGCCCTGGAAGCCGCCCCGGAGCGAGCAGAGCTCCCAGCCGGTGCCTCTCCGCCCTCTGCCCGTTGTTCCTCTCCAGCAGCACTTCCCGTGCCACCCTGCCAGGAACACCCCGACCCGGCATGGCCAGAGCTCACCCTTTGCCCCCCGGCAGCATCTCAGGGTAAGCAGGATGGGCTGGGCTCCCTGGCTCCTGCTGCAGGAGGGGCCCGGCCGAGCTGTGCTGCGCAGCCCACCCTGCACGCCCCGGATCCGCACCTGGCTGGGTCCCGCCGCCGGGCAGGGGGTGAAGGTGGAGGTGTTGGGAAGGAGAGGCAAGGTGGGATGTGCGGAGGCCTCAGCACAGGAGCTCTGTGGGGAGCGGAACAGGCAGAAAGCGTCCCCTCAGTTCCATCCTTGCCATCCCCTGCGCTCCTTCACTGCATCACCCCTGCCAGAGCCACACAGCGGTGGGGACACGGACCCCAAAGGGCCACCCCGTCCCCGTTGTCACCCCCAGACAGCCCCTGGGGAGGGCAGCGAGGCCACCGCCACGTGCTTGGCTGCTGGTTGTCCTTCTTTTGTCCTTGTAGAACAAATGGCAAGCGCGGGAGGCTGGTTGGTGAGCTCGGGGTGGTTGGTGCAGCTCTGCAGTGTACAGCTGGGATTTAGGGGTTTTCCTTTCAAAACAACGAATGTGTGTTTGTAATTTGTAACGGTTAAAGAAAAAAAAAACAAAAAAAAAAAAGAGAAAAAAAAGAAAAGAAAAAAAAATGTGCCAAAAACTGTACGAAGCATTTCATTTCCCTTCATACATGTCTGTTTTTATAAGAACAATGTGAAAATTGCTGGGATTAAATATTTTTGAACATGATAAAGTAGTTCCGTGGGAAGCTCTAGCGTTCAGTATAACCTCGACACCAATTGTTCTGTATTTTTAAATGTCTGAAATCAGTTTGCACAGGCTCTGGCTGCAGGCTGCAGCAGTGCAGGGCAGGGTGAGGGCCGGGCACGCTGCATGCCCCACTGCGGGATGGTGGCCTGATGCCACTGACTTGGCTCTGAGTACCAGATCCTGCCCTGATGCAGCCCCACAGTGCCCCCTGCTCCTGTGGGATGGCAGCATCTGCACCCTGCTGGGACATGAGGTGACCTGGCACGGCCCTGGGGACATCTCCCCTCCATGGGTCACCCCACAGGAGCATTGCCCTCTGAACTCAGCACGGCCCCTTCCCATGCCAGCCCAGCCCAGTGATGTCCCACAGAGTGGGTGGGGGTCTGGGTGCTGCCCCGAGGCACCAGGACCCCACTGGAGACCCTTGGCCGTGTCACGGAGGACATGCTGAAAGTTTGGGGCAGCCCTGGTAGCCCAACCCCAGTGGGCAGGGGGTCTGTGGGGACTCATCCTGCCTGTGCCCTGCTCACCCATCGGCTGCCCAACAACCTGTGGCTGCCACCTGGGGCAGGGCAGCTCCCCAAAACCACAGGGAGAACATTGGGGGGACAAGGGGGGGCTGCCTCACCTGCAGCCTTCACACTGACTGCATCCCACACGGAGCAGGCAGGCACAGCTTGGGATAATCCTGGGGCTGGGTGGGAAAAATCCACCCCTGCTCCCTGGGAGCCTCTCCGGGCTGAGCTGCTCTGGTGGTCGCAGAAACGAGCCCCCACGAGGTTTCCCTCCAGCATCAGGTGTGGGCAGGGCAAGGTCCTGCGGGGGGGGCCCCGGGAGCCTGCGGGACACCCTGAGCATGGCCCTGCCTGGTGCGTGGTGGCAGCACGGTGACTGTCACCTCGCCAAGGAGCAGCGCCACCGGGACACCCCAGCTGGAGCAGCATTTCCTGATGCCAGCAGAATCCCAGGTGCCCCCGGCAGCGGGGAGGGAGGGAGGGGGATGCTCAGCCCACCCCACAGCCGGGGGAAATGCCCGGCCGAGGAAACTTGGGGCCTCCCATGTGTCCCTGCCCTTCCGCACCCGAAACAATGCAACAGCGCTGCCCTCCCCAAACGTGCTTTTAACCAAGGTTACACTGTGACATCGATAATGGCTTTGCTCAGCAGCTGCCAGGCTAATGCACAGGGGGCGAGGGAGCCAAGGCTCTGATGCAGAGCATTCCTGGGGGAGGGAGCTTGGGTTATTTTTGGACAGAGATTGCAAGAGAATTAAAATGAAGGGGAAAAAAAAAAAAAAGCCCTTGATGCTGCCGTTCCTCCTCGGTGACGTAAAGCCGGAGCCAATCTCTGGCCTCACGCGTCGTGCTGCGGATGGAGCTTGGTCTGGGCCCAGCAGCCTCGGCCACAACGGCCTCCCCCAGCCTGGGGCCGGGCAGGGGGCACGGGGACCCCCGAGGTGGGGGATGGAGCAGCAGGGAGCCCTCAACACCCTGCAAGCTGCATCGCAGGATGGTGAGACACAGCCTCCCTGCCCAGGCTCTGGCAGGCACAGCATCCCTGCCGGCCCAGGCCAGGCACAGCATCCCTGCCCAGCCCTGGTGAGGCACAGCATCCCTGCCCAGCCCAGGTGAGGCACAGCATCCCTGCCCAGCCCTGGTGAGGCACAGCATCCCTGCCCAGCCCAGGTGAGGCACAGCATCCCTGCCCAGCCCTGGTGAGGCACAGCATCCCTGCCCAGCCCAGGTGAGGCACAGCATCCCTGCCCAGCCCTGGTGAGGCACAGCATCCCTGCCCAGCCCAGGTGAGGCACAGCATCCCTGCCCAGCCCTGGTGAGGCACAGCATCCCTGCCCAGCCCAGGTGAGGCACAGCATCCCTGCCCAGCCCTGGTGAGGCACAGCATCCCTGCCCAGCCCAGGTGAGGCACAGCATCCCTGCCCAGCCCTGGTGAGGCACAGCATCCCTGCCCAGCCCAGGTGAGGCACAGCATCCCTGCCCAGCCCTGGTGAGGCACAGCATCCCTGCCCAGCCCAGGTGAGGCACAGCATCCCTGCCCAGCCCTGGTGAGGCACAGCATCCCTGCCCAGCCCAGGTGAGGCACAGCATCCCTGCCCAGCCCTGGTGAGGCACAGCATCCCTGCCCAGCCCAGGTGAGGCACAGCATCCCTGCCCAGCCCTGGTGAGGCACAGCATCCCTGCCCAGCCCAGGTGAGGCACAGCATCCCTGCCCAGCCCTGGTGAGGCACAGCATCCCTGCCCAGCCCAGGTGAGGCACAGCATCCCTGCCCAGCCCTGGTGAGGCACAGCATCCCTGCCCAGCCCAGGTGAGGCACAGCATCCCTGCCCAGCCCTGGTGAGGCACAGCATCCCTGCTCAGGCTCTGGCAGGCACAGCATCCCTGCACCCCGGGTGAGGCACAGCATCCCTGCCCAGCCTGTCAGGCACAGCATCCCTGCCCAGCCCAGTTGAGGCACAGCATCCAGACCCAGCCCAGGCCAGGCACAGCATCCCTGCCCAGCCTGTCAGGCACAGCATCCCTGCCCAGCCTCTGGCAGGCACAGCATCCCTGCCCAGCCCAGTTGAGGCACAGCATCCAGACCCAGCCCAGGCCAGGCACAGCATCCCTGCCCGGCCCAGGTGTGGCACAGCATCCCTGCCCAGCCCAGGCCAGGCACAGCATCCCTGCCCAGCCCAGTTGAGGCACAGCATCCAGACCCAGCCCAGGCCAGGCACAGCACCCCTGCCCAGCCCAGAAGGGCTGTGAAAAGCCCTGAGATGCACTTGGCACAGCTCTGCCTGCGACACCCTGGCAGGAGCTCAGTCCGTGGGCAGCCTCCTGGCTCCAATGGTTCCTTCTCCCTTTTCCCGAGATGTCCTCCTGGGGCAGACACTGCCAGTGTCCTCCCCTCAGCTGCTGCCAAAACTGTGCTTGTGTTCTGCCAGGGCTGGGATTTCCTGGAATGTTTAAGCTGGAGCTGGGACAGTGCTCCTGGAGGGGCCCTCCTGGTGCTGAGGAATCACAGAATCATGGAATCATTGGTTTGGGTTGGAAAGGACCTTTAAAGTGCATCTCGTTCCAACCCCCTACCATGGGCAGGGACACTTTCCACTATCCCAGGTTGCTCCAAGCCATGTCCAACCTGGCCTGGGACACTTCCAGGGATGGGGCAGCCACAGCTTCTCTGGTCAACCTGTGCCAGGGCCTCCCCATCCTCACTGGGAAGAATTTCTTCCCAGTATCCCATCCAAACCTATTCTCAGTTTCAAGCCATTCCTCCTTGTCCTGTCACTCCAGGCCCTCATCCAAAGTCCTTCTCCCGCTCTCTTGGAGCCCCAGAGGAAAGCCAGGAGCAGGTTGATCTGCAGGGAAGAGATAGCAGAGCTGGGGACCAGGGGCTGGTCCAGAGGCAGCAGAGAGCTCAGAAGGCAGAGGCAGGGGAGAACGGAGGGGAGAGCCCGGAGCCGCAGAGCCTGCGAGCGCTGACAGAAGGATGCGCTGTCTGCCAGGAGCAGGAGCTGTGGCTGAGCCTGGGGGGTCTGGGAAGGAGCAGGATGGAATAAACTCCCCTCTCCTTTCACCCTGCAACACACAGCATTGCCAGGTCCCCGCAGCAGCACACCGGGCTGGGGAATGTGCTGGTGGGAGCACAGGGAAGCAGCAGGAGCGGGCAGGAGGTGAAAAATGTGCCAGGACAGAAAACAAGGTGCATTTTAGGACTGCCAGGGATGAAGTTGCTCAGAGGCAGCACAAGCACGCCTGAAGGGCTGTGCAGGACAGCTCTGCTCCCACTGTCCAGCCTGAGCAGTGCCAGGGGAGGATGCGTGGGCACCGGATGGCAGAATCTGCACAACAAGGCAGGGCTTTCCTTGCGCCAGGAGCAGTGACACGTGTTCCACACAGCACCACGTGGCACTGCCACAGGGCAGGGCAGGGCAGGGCAGGGCAGCACTGCCAGGGCTCTGCCTGCACCCGGGGTCTGCCCGGACCCGCGATCTGCCTGCGGGCAGCTCAGCCCAGCCGCTCACCCGGCACCTGAGCAATGGAGGAGGGAGGGCCGGGCCACTGGATCCCCTGGGGCTCCCGGAACTGACAGCATTGGCTTAGGGGAACAGGAAATGGCTTGGGGAGGAAAAAGGCGAGCAGGAAGGCTCTCAGTAGTTTCTCCACCAGCAGTTACAGAGTTGTAAAGGGACGCTCCAGCCTGGGAACATTTGGAACAGTCCCCCTATCCCTGGTGCCGCAGCACACCTTCACATCCTCGCTGAAGCACTCCCTGGCTGCCTGCATCGTGGGCATTGCCTCGCTGGGAGCTCCTGTCCCCTGCATGCCAGATGCACTTTTCTTGGGGACAAGCAACCCCTGCAGCCCGAGAGCTGCAGCACCAGGGGCCGGAATCCCCGGAGCCAGTACTCCCTGAATCCCTGTGTCCCTGCATCCCTGGAGCCAGCATCCTGCACATCCCAACTGCTACATCCCTCATAGCCTGTGTCCCTGGAGCCAGTCCCCATTCCCTTGGTGGCTGCATCCCTGCGTGCTCCCACCCCTGGGACCAGCATCGCCAGACTGCTGCAGCCCCCGGTGCCTGAATCCTTGGAGCCGCTGTCCCTGCGCGTCCCCCTGCACCCCCGGTGCCCCCGCACCTCCCGCGCCTCCGCCGCCGCCACCCAGCCCCCGCGTCCCGGGGTGCCCGCGACCGGTCTGGGCGCTCCCT
>VZRQ01001473.1:98006-118683 GCA_013397975.1 Machaerirhynchus nigripectus
TCGGGCGGGCGGCACGGCCGCGCCGGGTGGCAGCGCGGCGGCAGGTGACACCGGCGCGCCGGGTGATGGGACGCCCGTGCCGTCGCCACGCCGGGTGATGGGACACCGGCACGGCCGTGCCATTGCCACGCCGGGTGATGCGGCCACACCGGTGACACCCGCTGGCGCCGCCACGCCGGGTGACACCGTCACACTGGGTGAGAGCAGCGCGCGGGTGACACTTACTCTGGTGGCACCGGCAGGGTGGCATGCTCAGGAGAGGGTGAAGGGAGCACCCACTGCTCCGGTTCCGGAGTGGCAGCGGGAATCCCGCCTCACCCCAAGGCTCCTGCTCCTCATGCTGCTCCCAAAGGCGACACCAGCCGTGCCGAGCCGAGGACATCCTCGCCACGCGTCCCTGTCACCGCGGGCCCACGGCCTGGGGACCCTGGCCGGGCTGAGTGGAACCCGCTGCCTCCAGGAGATGCCGGGGCCACCACGGAGCCACCGAGATGCAACTTTGTGCTGCATCGGAGCCTCTGCCTTCCTTATGTAACACGGCTGCTGCTGGCACGGTGCTCGCCTCCACGTCCTGCACAACTTCGGTGCAACGTGGAATTGATCTCCCGTCCCTGGAATGGCTCTGGCATTATCATTAGCTGAGGCGCCTTTTCTGAAATCTCAGGCCAGGGGCGCTGGTTGTGACCTGTCCTCGGTGCAGGGCCCTGGCTGGGAGGTGACAGCGCCCACCGGGTGCCCCGTGCAGTCCCAGCCACACGGTCTGTGTTGGGAGCGGTGCCGATGTTTGGGGCCCTGGCACAGCCCCTGTGGAGGTGGGTTTGGGCAGGTTTGCAGTGGGGTGTCCGTGCTGGCCCAGGAGGCAGCTCCTGGGCTGGTCCCACAGAGACTGTGCCCAGAGAAGCCCAGGGCTCTGCAGCCTGAGGCTCCTGGGCTCTGGGGTCAGGCAGGCAGCGTGTGGGCAGGGCTTGGATTTCTTGATGCTCTGATGGTTTCCCCCTGATTTGAGGTGTTGCCTGCATCCCTGAGGCAGCAGTGGGGCTGTGTTTGTGCTGTGCCACCCTTGCAGGGTGTGACTCTGACCTGGGGACCCCGAGGCTGTCAGACCCCCCAGCTCTGTCCCCTCTGTGCCCTCGCATTGCCATCAGCTCTGGCCTCGCGCGGCTGCTGTGCCTGAGCAGTTCCCCACTCCCCTTGTAGGGCAAGAACCACCCTGAATACACATCACCCCAGCCTTCCCCAACATGCTCCAGCCCTGTGGGGAGCACGGGGGTTGTGCCAGCCTTGGGGGACACCCCTGGGACCAACTCCATAGTTGCACACCGGCAACCGAGGCCCGGGCGGGAGAAGCGGGAGAAGCGGGAGTGTCTGGAGGGATGCCAGCAGTGGAGATGGAGGAAAGTTATCTTGAGATTCCCGGGAGGCTGTGACGTGCCACGTGGACTGCAGATCCCGGGATGGGGCATGCAGGCAGCATGCTACAAGGAAGTAGGGTGGAGGGAGGTCGGGTGCATAGATGTCCGTCCCTGGGGTTTAACGCTGCCTGAATCCCAGGTCTCCAGCCCTGCAGCACGTCCCTGCTGTAGGGTCAGATCCCATCTGCAGCCCATCCCCATCACCACTGATAAGGAAATGCACGTTGAAAGGCTGCAGGACCTTGGCAGGAAGGGATGGGGAGGGTTTGGATGGCTTCCCTGGCTCTTAAACCCATCCTGCTACTTAGAGTCAGTGCTCTTAGCGATGAGCTGGTGAAATTAAACAAGCCAACCTGACGTGCCCCTGTTGCCACCACCCCAACCTGCTCCCATGGCCCTGTGCTGGCCCTGTGGCCATGTGCTGGCTGAGCTCTGGGCTCTCCCACAGCTCCGTCTCTGGAGGCAGAGTCACTTCAGAGCCATTAGATGGAAGGGATAAGCTGATGTGCTGCCAGATAGGGCTGTGAAGTGACTACTCACAGTGTCTATTCACTTAGCAGCCAGATATCAGACATGATAAGACAGCAGCTTAGGAGAGAAACTGGACGAGGAGCAGGACGGGAGATGGTCACTGGGGCAGTGGGAGATGGGGTCTGGGTCTCCCCGCTGCCTTTCATTTGGATATTTGTGGAAGATGCTGTTGAGAGCACTGGGGAGTTTACTCAGCATGGGATGATGTCAGGCTCCTTATCCACCATCCCCTCCCCAAGGAGCCAGCGCCCCTCACAGTCCCGGCACACAGCTCCAGCTGTGTCCCTTGCACTGACCCCGGCAGGGACCCCACGGGGCAGCCCTCTCCCTAACACCTCTGGGTTTCTCTCCCCAGAGCCTCCCTCCAGCACAGCCTTTCAGGATGATGGGCCCAGGAGCGCCGGCGGGGACCCTCCGGGCACGTGGCTGCTGACCCAGGGGTGCTGCCGGGCACCGCTGCCAATGCAGAGCTCCCGGGAGCGCGGGGCAGAGCCGCCTCTCCGCTCGCCCATGGCAGCCCCTTCCCACCGCGCCCCGGCCTGGCTGCATGGTGTGGGTGCCCCTGAGCCCCACGAGCAGTGACCGCCGGGCCCCGCTGCGCGCTCCCAGCACCACCACCATGTCTCTGGAGTGGCTGACGGACTGGAGCTGGTCCCTGGACGGACTGCGCGATTTCATCGCCACCGGCATCCAGTCTTTCCGCGACTGTGACGCCACGGCCCTGGTGGCCGTCGCCTGCCTGCTGGTCCTGTTCGTGTGGTACTGCTACCACGTGGGGCGGGAGCAGCCCCGCGCCTACGCCACGGTGAACGCGCTGATGCAGAGCGCCGAGGCCAACGGGGTGCAGAACGGCTTCGTGTACTGCCACTCGCCCGAGTGCGTGCGCTGCTCGCACCACGACGGCCTCAACCAGAAACTCTACCACAACCTGCAGGAGTACGCCAAGCGCTACTCCTGGTCCGGCATGGGCAGGATCCACAAGGGCATCCGCGAGCAGGGCCGCTACCTCAACAGCCGGCCCTCCATCCAGAAGCCAGAAGTCTTCTTCCTGCCCGACTTGCCCACCACGCCCTACTTCTCCCGGGACGCTCAAAAGCACGACGTGGAGTTGCTGGAGCGCAACTTCCAGACCATCCTGTGCGAGTTTGAGACCCTGTACAAGGCGTTCTCAAACTGCAGCCTCCCGCAAGGATGGAAAATGAACAGCACGCCCAGCGGGGAGTGGTTCACCTTCTACCTGGTGAACCAGGGCATGTGCGTGCCCAGGAACTGCCGGAGATGCCCACGGACGTACCGCTTGCTCGGGAGCCTCCGCACCTGCATTGGCAACAATGTCTTTGGGAACGCCTGCATCTCTGTGCTGAGCCCGGGCACCGTCATCGCCGAGCACTACGGGCCCACCAACATCCGCATCCGCTGCCACCTCGGTGAGTGTCCGGCGCTGTGGTTCGTGTGTCGGGAGGGTGCGGGCGGCTGCGGCTGTGCCTGGGCGCAGGAGCCCCCAAAAAGCCTCTGGCACCGATTGCAGTCCTGGGGGGCTCAGTCACCTGCTCTGCTTTGGCCTGAGGGAGGTTTGGGGGCTTTGGTGGTGATCCTGAGGAGAGGCCGGTGCTCAGTCCATGGGTACCTGATGTCCCCAGGGTCTCCAGATCAGCAGCAGGAGGGTTTCACCTCCTCTTGGTGCTGACCCAGGGCCATGGACTCTTGCTGGCATGCGATAGAGGGCTGATTTTACACAGGGGTCTTTGAACATCCCCCTCTCTGCAGGCAGGTCCCTCGCCCATCCCAGGATGTGGGGCAGCCTGGGGTGCTGCTGCAGGGACCGTGCTCTGCCACTGGCAGCTCCCCTCTGCTGGAATCTCGGGCGCTCTGCATGGGACACGGGTGAATGGGAGCACAGATGCTGCTTTGGGGTTTGCAAAGCTGCAAACGAGGGCGAGGCGGGGGGTCCTGGGGTGTCCCCTGCGGCGGGTCGGGCGCTGGGTTGGTGGCACAGTGCTCCCCGCTCGGCGGGCAGGGACGGGGAGAGCCCACGCGGCACAGATGGCCGGGCTGGCACAGCACCGACCGTGCCGGGGGAGGCACCGCACGGGCCCGGCTGGCAAACATCAACCGCGCCTGTTCAGCCAACAGCTCGGGTAAACACACCCAGGCAGTGCTGGCCATTTGTTTGGAGTGGGAATTGTCTTCAGAGCTGATCCCAGGAGCTGCTGGGCAGCTGGGACCTGCCCTTGCCTGTCACCGACCCCTCTCTCTGGGGCGCTGGGGAAGGTGCTCCCCTCGTGAGGGGCTGGGAGAGGTTCCTGGGAGGAACCGGTGGTGTCCAGGCTGGCTCAGGTGAGCACACCTGGAGCACACATGCCCCGGGCAGAGGAGCGACGCTGGTCATTTGCTTGTCCCTCTGCTAGGACCCCGCACTGGGCCGGGGGCACACTGGCACCCCCACCTTGGTGCTGGGAACGCAGCTCTTGCTGTGCCCAGGGCACGGATGTATTTAAGACACAACCTGCCCTTTCAGGCAGCTGGATCTGCAAAGCCAGCACAGCCATCAGTGGGGCGAGCCACTCATGAGGACTTACTCCAGGCACAGGCAGCATCCATGGGCCAGGGCAGCATCCCGAGGGTGCGGGTGGCATGGAAAGGCTGCAGGCTGCTGGCTGCTCCCTCCCCGCATCGCCCAGCAGCTCAGCTTCCCTGTTCCAGCGTCTCCAGCTGAGGCTGTTGTGCAGGGAAATGGCTTTGGGTTCCGCAGCCTTTGAAACAGCAGCTTTGTAGTCCCAGCTTTGCCGGGCAGCTGGGAGTCCCTGCTGCGCTCGCTGGGTTTGGCACCGCTCTCGGATCCGTCCTGCTCGTTTGCTGCATCGTTACCGCTCGGGAGCCACGTGAGCCCTGACCCCTTTCTCCGCCACGGCCGCATCCCCAGGGCAGGATGGCTCTGCAGCAGCTCCAGCGTCCCCAGCACTGCGGGGGGTGACAGTCCTGGTGCAGGAGGTGATGGGATCAACCCCTTTCAAACTGCCTTGGCCTGTGCTGGCATTTTAAGAAAAGACCCATTTTATTTCTATGGTTGTCCTTCATGCAGCCCTCAAAGAGCTGCTTCCCTGTGAGGGTTTTGTGACCCCCCTGGATTTCTGTCCTTGCAGCCCCTTGGGTAACCCTGAGGCAGCGCCTCGGGTGGGGACCAAGGGACGGGGCAGGTCCACGGGGAGCTTGTAGCAGAGCCACAGTCAAGCCCATTTGCAAGCCCTAGTACAATTCCTGCTCCCCTAGCCTTGTCTGGGGCAGGGTCATCGCTGCAGGGCTGGAGGAAGGAGCGGGCAGGATCTGCCTTTGGTCCTGAAGTTGGAAAATGTCCCAGGAGCCTGGCTCCCTATGCACACTTCGGTGCCATGGGCTCTGGGGACCAGGGAGCTGTTCCAGATATGAGAGTGAGTGCCTGCGGTGCTGAGCTCGCTGGGGACAGCAAGAGGGCAGGGGGGATCGGACAGGGAGCGGGCAGGGGCTGAGCTGGTCCAGGCTTGGGGTTCAGGTCACTCCCTGCAGGGGAGCAGCCCCTCAGCAGCAGCGTGGGGCTCACACAGAGCTCACTGTTTGCTCACTGCTGCCCCACCACAGGGAACTCGGCAAGGCCTGACCCTCCCTGTCCTCTCTCTTTGTGCCCGAAGGTCTGAAGACGCCCAGCAACTGCGAACTGGTGGTGGGGGGCGAGCCCCAGTGCTGGGCTGAGGGCCGGTGCCTGCTCTTCGACGACTCCTTCCTGCACACGGCGTTCCACGACGGTGAGTTCAGCGTGTGGGGCCTCGTGGTGTCCCCTCCGGTGCTGGGGACCGGGGAGGAGTGGGGGGCACCCACGCCCAGTCCCTTCTCCTGCCCCAGCAGGGCTGGAGCCCCTGTGGCCCTGCTGCCCTGGCCTGCCCCAGGTGGGAGCAGCCCTGTCCCACAACCATGCTCCCTCTGCCTCAGGGTGCTGGACCATCCCAGCCCCCCTTTCCCGGCAGAGCCCTGGAGCCCCCTCAGCCTGCCCGTGGCCTGCTCCCATCCTGACTTGCTCGCCAGCCCGGCGCAGGGCCTGCTGACCCTCTCCCCGCCACAGCAGCCAGCTTGGGAAGCTTCCTTCATTGCCGAGCTCTGCGGGGCAGCTCCGGCTGCGATGCCACGGCCCCGGCCTCCTCCGGCCCTGTTGCAGCTCGGTGCTGACGTGCCGGCGGTGCCTTTGTCTCCCACGCCGGGGAACAGCCTCACGCCCGCTGGATTGTTCCTCCCTCCACCGCTGACGGAGGCTGTTCCGCTCCAGCTCTCCCGGATTAACCGGCATTAGTCGCCCATGGCATGAAAGCACCAGGCAGAGCTGTTCCGCACAGGGGAGTGTGCGGAGAGAGTGGGAGAACAAAAGCTGTTGCTTCCACATCAAGCCTGCTGTGGGATTGGGAAGCACAGCTCCGTGCAGGGCCCAGGAAGGCTGGAGTGGCGCAGCAGCCACTCCCTGCACAGATCCAGGACGCAGCTGCAAGGAGGCCCTGCCTCAGGAATCCTCCGGGTGCCCAAAGCAGCCCTGGCAGGGAGGAGCCTACCCCGTGTCCCTGAGCTCCCAGTAAGGAGCTGTT
Organism: Machaerirhynchus nigripectus; assembly: GCA_013397975.1. Classification (NCBI taxonomy): domain Eukaryota; kingdom Metazoa; phylum Chordata; class Aves; order Passeriformes; family Dicruridae; genus Machaerirhynchus; species Machaerirhynchus nigripectus. The sequence continues at coordinate 104,554 of VZRQ01001473.1, forward strand.
TACTGGGGTTGCACTGGGTGCCTCCCAGCCCTCACCCTGCTCTTCCGTCCCCCCAGGTGCCCCGGAGGAGGGTCCCCGCGTGGTGTTCATGGTGGACCTGTGGCACCCCAACGTGGCCGCGGCCGAGCGCCAAGCCCTCGACTTCATCTTCGCGCCGGGACGATGACGGCGCTGCCCGGCCTGGTGGGTTCAGGGCAGCTCGGCCGGGGCCTGTCCCGGCACACGGCCTCGGTGCTCCCTGCCGGGGGTCTTGTAAATGGAAACTGTGACGTGTATCCGCGCCCATCTCCTTCCTCCATCGTTGGCTTCAGGGATTCTTTTCCAAGCGCCGGCGCCTCTGCCCCGCCGGGGCTCGCCGCCCCCCCTGCTCCTTCGTGTTCTGTTGCTACTGTGTTTTGCGGTGTTCAGAAGTAGAGTAACAAACCCAAGGGTGTTCGTTTGAATGTAATGTAAAATTCTTCTCGTGGTCATCAAAGGAACAACACACACACGCACACACACATAACAGCCAACCAGCCTGCCCTGCCCGGCTGCGGTCCCGGATGGACAGACAGACGGACACTGGGGGCTGCCATGGGCACTGTGCACCCCCCAGGGTGGGTCTGATGGGGCGGGCAGGGCACAGCTCTGCCCACAAAGAGCGCTCCTGGGGCTCCTGCTTCCTCCTCCATGTGCCAGCTGGGGCTCCCCGGCCCTCCTGCCCTCAGAAACCTCTTTTGTCACCCAGGCACGGAGCAGAGTCTACCGCCAGCCCAGCAAGGCAGGAGCCCTGACCTCCACCCTGCTGAGGGAACAGCACACACAGTTGTGCTCTTCATTTTGACCAAGGGCGTTAGCAATTGCCCAAATCCCCTCCTTGCTCTACCTGCAACCCTCAGTTTTCCCAGCTCCAGCTGGGAAGCCCTGCAGGGGCAGGGATGCTGTTTGGGAACAGAGAATGGGGGTTTTGTCCGTCCGTAGGAAAAAAGGAGGTCACCATTCCTTCTGCTGCTCCATCTTCTCCTTTCCTCGAGCCAGGGCAGGCACACACAGCAGCAGCTCCCACGGACCTGGCGAACAGGAGAGGTTCCCAAGGGGGGTTAATTCTGCAGCCAAAACAATGAGCCCCCACCCACCCTGGGGTCCTGCCCACCCAGGGACCACCACGCTTTTCCTGAAGTCCCCCGGCACCAGGGTCTGTTTGGGGTATGGGAGCTGGTTTATAACACCCCCCCAAAGCACAGTGTGTGGTGGATGCTCACAGCTCTGGCCTGGGGACCCTTTGCCTCCGTGCCCTGCCTGGGAGGGACCAGCCTTGTCCCCCCAACAACTTCTTTACAGACTTTTCAGTGATTCGACTGCAAGATGAGGCAGAGATTTCAAAAACATCTGAGATATTTTTTACACCCGTCTTGTTACAGACTACCTGAAGTGCATGATTTCTACACGCATTGGCTACCTGGACACAGGCCCTGGGGAAGCAGGCTGGCTCTGTCCGAAGGTTGGTAACATTCATACAGTGGATAAGCAAAGATTATCAATAAACAGTTGTGCTGAAAACAGAACAGGCTTTGCCTGCTGCTCTAACGAGGCCAGGGTCACGCAAACACCAGGGGGTTGGGCCCTGCTTATCTGGCTGCTGGTGGGGAGAAGGGGCCTGGAAAGAGCAGGAGCTGTAGGGTGGAGGGGGCACGGGCCTGTTTGCCAGGGATAGAGTGAGCGAGGGCAGTGCTCTAAAATACCCAACCCATGGAAACTCTGTCCTGACCAGTCACAGCCTCCCAGGCCTGGATTTGGCCAGGCTGGGTGGGGCCCTGAGCAACCTGGTCTAATGGGTGAATCCCTGCCTATGGCAGGGACTTGGAAATGGATATTTGAGGTCCCTTCCAACCCGAACCACTCCGGGATTCTGTGATGTCAGTGCAGCCCAGGCTGCCAAGGAGCACAGGGATCTCCCACAGCCCATCGGCGTGGACGCAGCTGTGGGTTCCAGTCCCACTGCCTGGCCCAGGGCAGCAGAGACTGTCCCCAGCCATCCCCAGGAGCAGCTGCAGGCCTGAAGCTCCCTGGGCCCCACAGAAGCCATCAGCCTTGCCAGAGTATCCACAAACAAACCATTTTGGGAATTGCTTCCAGCTGCCTGCACTGACGCATCAAAGGCAGCAGCTTCCCAAGAGCAGCTCCAGGGCAGAGGGAGCTGCTCAAATCCCACCCCACTGCCTGAAAATCAGTGCCTGACCCCCTCAAGCACAGAGCCAGCTTGGCAGGGCAGGAATCGCTCCTCACGAGCCCCCCTGGAAGAGCTCAGCTGCTCCTCATCCCCTGATGCTCAAGATGCCCCATTTTTAAGCATCCTCTCCAGCACAGCCATCACCCCACAGGCTGGGAGCTCTCCATGTGCTGTTCCCTCCTGACCAGCACAGGGTGGGCGTGGGCTGGGTGGGCAGGCATGGGCTGGGTGGGCAGATGCAGCCCGAGCAGCTGAAGGAGCAGAGCCAGCCCAGCTGTTCCCGGCTGGCAGACGGCTCAGCAGATTGCAGCGGAAGATCCCTGATGGCAGCAGGCAGGAGCATCCATCCCGTTTGTGCTTGGCTGCTGTGCCAAATCTCCCTCCTGTCCCTCTCAGGCTTTTCCTTCCACTTCTCCCTGTTTCCTGCCAGAGCACACAGCCACTTCCCAAGCGCCCAGGCAGGATCCAGGCAGATCTCCCCAGGGAGCAGAGCAGGCTGGAGCTGCTCCTGGTGCTCCAAGGCTTCCTCTCCCGGGAATCACAGAGGGAAGCCGGATCTGCCTAGGGCACAGAGGGGATGGGCAGAGCAGCATCTCCCAGAGGGGTGACTTGGCTCAGCTGGGCAGGCAGCCCAGAGCACACAACCCTCATCCCTCCTGCCTTCTCCCACCCGGCAATGCCTCCCTGTGCTCCCTCCAGAACCAGAGCAGTTTGTCCATCACCCTGTGGAAGTGTGCAGGGAAGTCACCAGGGAAGCAGCACCTTACCTTGTGCCATCTTCCATATGGATGTCACCAAAGCAGGAGGTCACCAGGGTGGCTTCAGCTCAGGCTTCCCAGGGAGTTTTCACTCCTACGCTGCCAACAGGCTCCTGACAGTCCTTCCATGCCCAGTGTGGGAGCAGAGCCACACAACTCTGCTCCTGCTGAAGCACCTCCTCAGCTGCCAGGGCTGGCAGCCGGGTGGCATCTGTGCCCAGCCACCCCTGAGCAAGCAGCTGGCTCATCCTCTGAAATTCCCTGCAATGTCTGTGGAGCAGCCCTGGGATGGCAGAGTGGCCTTGGGAACTGTCTGTGCTGGAGTGGGACCAGAAGCTGTGGCAGTGGTGCCCTTCCCGTGCCCAGCCCTGACGCTGGCACGAGCCTGCTCAGCACCTCACCACGTCCGTGTCTCTGCTCACCATCTCTTGGTGACACCAGTCACACATCTGTCCCTCAGGAACCTTCCAAGCAGCTGCTGTGCAGGAACGATCGGACCAACAGGCTCTGCCTGTTCAACCCCAGCACTGCAGGAACCACCCTTGGCACGGAGCTAAACAGGGAACGGCTCCCACAACCCAGCCCATCACACCAGGAACCACAAACACAACAACGTGACTCTGGCTGCTGGCACACAGTGCTGGGAAGAGCCTTGGAGACTCCTTTATTTCCACAGTCAGACTGGGGGTGCATCTGCACCAGCAGCAGGTTCCAAGCCCAGCCAAGCACAGGTATCCATCCCTCAGTCTGAACAGCCACCACCACGGGCTCCCCTGGCCACCACTGACTGGGGACACTGTCAGAGCAGAAAGGGAACAGCTGCTGAAGGGCTACAAAATCTCTTTGGTCCCATCAGCTAAGGGGCATCTTCAGGGTGTGCAGAGTGTAGGCAAACAGAGCAGTAAGAGCAGAGAAATGAGGTCCTGCAGCAGGAGGGAAGGAGCACAAGGCCGAGGGCCACTCGCACCACCACCATCACCCAGCCCCCGTGAGGCTGCACATCCAGATGGGCACAAGGAGGACAGGGCTGGGCTAGACCATCACTGACCAGGGAGGTGTGGAGGGATAGGGACACCCCTTCAGAGTCACCTACAGCATAAAAACCTCCTGGGAGCACCCAAAGGGGGATTGTGAGCTCTGCAGCTCTTGTTCTGCTCCCATGTGAGAACAGGCAGGCACTGCTGACCAAGGTAAGGCACTACATCATGGCAGGATCATTCCCATGGATTAAGGGATATAAATAAAGCCAAAGTCTGACCAGGGCAAGTGCAGGCATGGCCAGTGGCTGGCCGACATCTCTGAAAGCCAGCACTGCCCAGGGGCTGTGTAACTCAGAGTAAGGTGAGGCTTTACCTCCGATCAAGGCACGTGGGGAGTCTGCAGAGCTCCAAGAGAGTCCCTGTGAAGTCCATGTAAACCAAGCGCCCCAAGACGCCGCGTTCTGTCCTCGGTCTTTGGTAAACGCTGTCAGTGACACCTGCCCTGGCCCAAAACGTGCTGTAGGACAGGGCAAGGAGTGCCCCTTCCTCAGGGCCAGGCAGGCTGGACACCCCACAGAGGCAGGGCAGGGTCTCCTGCCCCTGTCGGGATCAACAGCTGAGATTTTCCTTCCTGGAGATGAACATGCCACAGGGCTGAGCCGCTGTCCGAGCACAGCAGCTCACAGCAGGTTCACCCCGTGCTTCAGCAGCTTCTGCTTGGCCTTGCTGGGCAGGCTGAAGGCGCTGTCGTGCGGGTTGGGAACGCCTGAGTTGCGGAGTGGAGCTCCCAGCTGCTGGAAGTAGGTCTCCTGGACAGGATTCCGGCAGGCGTACACGGCCGTGGAGGCGTTCCTGGAGGGGCAGGGAAAGGCAGGGGTCAGGTTGACAGCTTTGGGTGAGATTCACAGCTGGGCACTGGGCTCCCAGTTACTGAGAGGGACTTCCATGAGTCTCAGCATGGGAATATGGAGCTGAACAAGCACCAAACCGCTGAAGGCCACAGGGAACCAGACCCTCCCTCTAAAGGGGTCTGGCATCCTAAAAGAGAAGTGGGAGATCACAAAATCATTTAGTTGGAGAAAGATCTCCAAGACCATCAAGTCCAACCTGTGACTGAGTCCAACTCGGTGCTCTGGACTGGGTGACAAGGTGGGGATCAGTCACAGGTTGGACACGGCGGTCTGGGAGGGCTTTTCCAAACTTTATGGTTCTGGGATCCCGTCTGTGGCCATGCTCCAAGGATTCCCCCTGCTGCCAGCCCAGCCCAGCACACCACAAGCCTGGAACACTCCTCGTGCCCGACATTCCTCCTCTCCCACTGCTGCTGGCCACAGCCAAATCCCAGCAAGGCACCCCGCAGCAGGGACCACGTGTTCAGTCACCGGTGTGACGAAGCTCAGGTAAGAGGCAGATTCAGTCAGCACCAAAGCTGCGATTAAAAACACTAATTAAGACCAAGAATCCCCCCCTCCCGGAGTATTCCCTGCAGGAGGGCTGGCAGGGAGCAAAGCCAAGGACCCTGGATTCCTCCTCGAAGGAGGAAAGCAGCAACTGCTATGTTTGCTGACACCCTTCTGTGACAACTCCCCATAAAAGAAAGCAGTTTTAGTCATCCTGTTACTCAGGCTGATTCACACATGGAGCTGCTTTTTTCGGGCTAACAGGGAACACGCCAGCTTAGCCCGTTTAGGATTGGATTTCAGGAGCCAGCAAAGCTCATGCTAAACAAGGAGCTCTCCAGCACTGGAGTGTGTGATTCACATTCCCTTGGCAAGCGGTGCCAGAGCAGTGAAACCGTGTAACTCCCAGGAGCATCTTTATTTCATCATGTTTTGGACAAACAAGCAGGACCAGGTGGGTGGGATCTGTGCACTCCCAGCTCAGCTGAGGAAAGGGGCGTCCACTTCAGCCGTGGCCTGGGGAAGGGATCTGGCTGTCGGGAAGGGCTCTAGGATGTCAGGAAAAGCTCTGGATTTCGGGAAGGGCTCTGGCGGTGATAAGACCATCCCGCCTGGCGCATCACAATTGAGTTTGCCACGCACATCACAGCGTGTTTCCAACCCAACAAGCCGTGCAAGAAAACAATATCTAGGTTGCCAATTCTGGGCGCCTTTGGCACCCTGCCGAGACACAAATTTATTAGGAACAGCTAAATTTAACACTGCGTCTTAGAACCTTATGGTGCCAGGAGCTGGCAATGTGCGAGTGTTACATCTTAATCCAAGCCATGGCACCACTCAGCTGTGCCCTCAATCCACTCTCCTGGTGCCACTGCAGCCTCTCAACATCCAGGCAGAACACGAAGGGACTCACAAGTCAAAGCACACTTAGGGAATAAAGCGACGTGACTGGTCCTTGGGTGTGGTCTGAATCCCAGCCAGCCTTGGAAAGGGGTTCTGCCCTTGTGTGAGCAGCCCTCTGCCTAGGACAGGAGGGCTGTGAGCAGCCCTTACCTGATGATCACTTCTGAGGCCGTGGGGAGCTGGCTGAAGTCGGAGTGGATGAGCGTGGCTGCCCTCAGGAAGTGCCGGTCCAGGGGCCCGGGGGTGTGGGGCAGGTTGGCTGCAGGACAGGAGAAAGGGGGTGTTAAAAACCCACTCTGCAGTGTGCCCCTGTTCACTGAGCAGGAAAAGGCTCTGGAGCTCGCCACAGACCCTGGACGGCTGCAGAACAGGCTGGGACACCCTCAATCCCAACAGACAAAGCTCCCTCAACAGGGGTCTTGATCCGGGCTCTGTGGCGGGAGCTCTGGTGAGAAGTGCTCCTGGGAAGGTGTGCGAGGCGTGAGAAAAGGTTCCCATGAACCCCATTCTCCTCAGCGTTCCCTTCCGCAGCCCCAGAGGATGAAGGCTCACCTGTGAGGACGTTCTGGACACAGTCATAGTGTGTGAAGCAGTAGTTTGTCCTGGCCGAGGTCGAGGAGTCCTTGGGCAGAGTGGCCCTCAGGTGAACCTCGAGGCCATTTAGGGAGGCCAGGCTGCTGTGGTACTGCAGGCAGAGGGAAAGGCAGAGCTCAGAGCCTCACCTGGGTTTCAGGGAGGTGCTGGATGTGACAGAGGGACTGGACCCTCCCTCGCTCTGCTGTCCAGGCTCCCACCTGGAATGGCTGGGAAAGTCAGGCACGAGGGGAAGCAGACAAGTCACAGAGCTGCGAGGCAGTGCTGGAGCTCTGAGCAATCAGTGGGAGCTGTCCCTGCCCGTGGCAGGGGATGGAACAGGATGGGCTTTAAAGTCCCTCCCAACCCAAACCAGCCTGGGATTCTACAACTCAGAAAAGGGCCCTCCAACCTGAAAATCAGCCATGCAGCCACCCGATGCTATTAACTACAGGAAAATGCAAGGCTCCATTAATTTACCATCAACCATTACTCTCCAGGGCTCATTTCACCTGATTTACAGCCCCAGCAAGGGACATCCCTCTGCTTACACTGGGCAGTACAAACACACACAACAATGTGCTGAACGAACCCCAAGCTGCTGTTCTGGATGGATTTTGAGTAGCCCAGAGGCCCTGATCATGCTGAGGCTCCCTGGGCACAGGCAGGGCTCCTCCACCACTCTTGGGAAGATTAACTCCATAATCCTCATCCTGCCAATAGGCTTTTCCCCACTGTGGAGAGGATCAAGTCTTTGTTCAGCAGGACGGCAGTGCCTGGCCTACCCTTGACCCCTGTCACGGAGCAGATTTTCCCTTCTGTGCAGTGAAATGGAGGGATAAGACCTAAAGAGCAGCAGGAAGCGAGGCCAAGAACCTCCCACTCCACAGGGAAAGTCTGGGATGGAACCCGCCCTCACAGAGGTTCGCAGCTGCACAAGTAGCATATTTTACCCTTCTTTGGTGTAATTTGGGGGCCACAGAGCATTCAAAAAAACATTAATTATAACTCAGCTTGGACATCCCTGAGAGCTGAGGGTCATTTTTAATCTACAGATAAACAAAGGGCCAGACAAGCCGAGGCTGTGCCTCAAATCCACCAGCAGCAGAGCCCAGCTGCACCTCCTCGGACACTGCTCTTCCTCCTGAGACAATGGGACATGCAGGGCACCTCTCCCAAGGGATAACACACCTGCACAACAGGGGAGGGTGCAGCAGAAGAGCCCAGTCACAGCCAAAATCCAAGCTGTGTGACAGTGCAGTTCTGGTGAGATCCAAAACAAGGGGACGTGAGATGGAAGGAGCAGGATGTTTGGGGAAAGAGGAACCTGAATGGAATGAGAGCTTGTCAGCCCCAGGGCAAGACATGAAGGACAATGGACTGTGCAATCCCTGTGCAGCAGGGATTCCGCTCTCCAGCGTGGCAATTCCCACCTGCCTGTGTCCTCCCTGCTGTTCCAGACGAGCAGAAAGGGGACAAAGTGCCATGTCTGGTGCAAAGGGCCCCGGCTGCACCTCCTGGCTCAGCTGATTTGGCAGCAATCCCTCCCAGGCACATCAGCCCTGCTGTGCAGAGCAGACATTCCCCAGCTCCCGGGCTCCCAGGCGTCCCACAGCTCCTAGGGGAAGGAGCAACCTTGAGGCTCTGCATTAGTCTGAGCTTCCCTGCACCTTCCAGTCTGGCTGGGTAAAGGAAATTAGGTTGTTCCTATGGCAACTGGCATATCAAACGGGGCTCTGCAGCTTTGACTCAGCTCCTGGTGGGGAGGCAGAGGCCAGGCAGCAGCTCTGCAGCTGATGCTTCCCGGGTAAGACAGGGCACATCCTGTCCCCACAGCCCCGTTAGCTCTGCTCACAGGGGAGCCTGGGCACCCAAACCCCACCGCAGGGGAATTTGGGATTGCTCTGGTGCAGCGCCCACGTGGCATCCCTCTCTCCAGCCCCAGGGAGCAGCTCGGAGGCTCCCACAGCCGAGGGAACCCCCCCACCCCGGGACCTGCTGCCAGCCCCGTCTGCGGTGCTCCCCGAGGGAGAGCCTGTGACGTGCAGGGCGGGGGTTCCACAGCACCGGCCTCGCTTCCCGAAAAGCGCCGAGCTGCTGGGGATCCCCAGCGAATCCCAGCTCCGGCACAGGCCCTCGGCAGCCCGCGGGTGTCTGTCACACCCCCACGCTCTGCTCCGGTGCCGGCACTGCCAGACAACAGCAGCACCGGGAGCTGCCTGCGAGACGCGGCTGTCCCTGCTCCGCTCGCGCTCCGACAGCTCCCACGCAGCCGCGGCTGCCGAGCGGCTCCGCCGGCACAGCTCGGAGCAGGTGATGGAGGGATGGAGAGCACGATCCCTCCTCGGCTGTGAGCCCCGTGCCCCCCCGCCAGTGCAGCTGCAGCGGGGCAGAGCTTTCCCACTCACCACGTCCTCCACGGCGCCGCGGTCCCGGCAGAGCTGCTCCTCAGCCAGCAGCGACAGCACCAGACCCTGGATGCAGTGTACGTAGAGGCTCAGCTGGGCTGGCTCGCCCCGTCTGCCTCCCAGCCCGGCCCAGCTGCTCTCCCCGCTGCTGGGACACGGCCTGTCCCCTGCAGGGTCACTGGGCAGAGCCCCCTGAGCCCCTGGGACTGGCAGCTGCCTCCCGCTCCAGAGCCGCGCGTGTCCAGCAGGGCCTGGACAATCCAAGCCCCACGTGTGGTCACCAGCTGTGCTGTGACCTCCTGCAGACACACGGTCCTGGCTCACAGTCCATGGCTTGTCCTGCTCACTGGATTTCCTTCTGCTCAGCTCCCGGGCAGGAGAGGGAACAGCCGGACTGTGGCTGACCGAATGGGAATTTTGGGAAGCACAGTGACCGACATCGGAGTCCGCAGGGGATTCCCTCTTGTCCTGGCTCTCCTGCTCCCAGGAGTAAGGGTTGGGAAAGGAAAAGCCTTCCAGGTATGGACCTGTAGTCCAAGCACATTGAGTATGGAGTGAGGAAGGGCTTGGGAGCTGCTCTGTGTCTCTCTCTGAGGGGAGGGATGTTTTCCTGCTGAGCTCTGAGCTTTCACTGCCTGCTCCACTCAGGTCTGCAGCTGGAGAACTCTTTGTGCCGCCTCCCATTCCAAGGAAGTCCGTCAGAGGACTTGCAGGGCTGCCCAAATGCACAGCATCTCCCAGGACAGCCGTGCCTGGAGCCTCCTTGTGGGACCCCTGCACAGAGATTCCATCCAGGGCCTGGTTTTCATGAGCTCCTGTTGATTCTGGAACTGCCTGGGAGCAGAGAGCACTCTCCTCTCTTCTGGGGCCTGCTGGGGCCGTGGGTGACCTGGTGGGAGATGAAAAACGGATTAAACACTGAGCAGGATCTGTGTGGAGTTTTTCCATAGCCGAAAACCCCACTGGCTCCTGGCACTGATCAATGGCTGATCCATCCCCTGCTACAAAGAGACCCAGGAAAAGGGTGGGCCAAGGTCTAACACGGGTGAAAAGCCTGGGAATCCTACCCTGCAGGTTCCTGGGAATGTCCCTCCCTTGTCCACAAAGCTGGAGCTGAGGGACAACAGATCCCAGCTGGTCTGGGGAAGCAGCTCTGCTCCAGGCTGCTCACAGCAGGGATATGGACACAGGAATTCTGCCGAGGCTGAGTGGCCTCAGGCAGCTCCAGCAGGCAGTGACAGGGCCTGAGTCAGTTCAGGGAGAACAGCGACAATGGCAGCAGGGACACAGTGCCTCATGCGAGCTCCTGCTGCGAATCCTGCCCCTGGGTCAGGCTGGCTGCCTACCTGGCCATCCACTCCACCGGGAACTCCCGGAGCACGGAGACCTCCTCTCCTGTGAGGAACACCGGGATGATGCGGACACCCGGCGGCAGCAGAGACTCTGCAAGAGCAGGGAAGGGTTGAGAACTCAGCAAACATGTCCCAGCTTAAAAACAGAACCCAAACCTCACCAGCCCAAAGGCTCCTGCAGGAGGTGCAGGCCTGCCGTGATCCTGCATCCCAACTGAGCTAGGCGGCCTTTTCCCACCCTCCCAGCATTCTCCCACCCTGCTCATACCCTTCACGCCTGACACAGTTAAAATTTCCCCTCAGCGTCTCCATCCTGGCAGATCATCCCCACACTGATGCTGAGGAGGGATGGCTGGAGGTTTGGACTGCAAGCATCAGCCATCTGTTGTCAGGGCCTGGCAGTGGCCACGTGGGCCACGTGGGGGACTGGAATTAAGGCAGGCATGGTTGGGAATCTGCAGAACGGGAATAAAACCCAAAAGAGCAAACCCAGCAGAAGGAGCTGGTTCTGATCACACGGCACAGGCTGACTGGTGGCAGCAACACCCTCTGGGATATTCTGGATATACTCCAGCACCCAGCACAGCTTGGGTGTGAATCCCAGAGAACCAGCTCGTGTTCCCATGCAGGGAAGGCAGCCCATAGGATGCAGCTGGATGCTCACCAGGCTCCTGCGGCTCTTCAGCTCCGGCCTCGCTCTGCAACAAAAGCCAAGAATCAGCCAAGAATCAGCCCCGTGGGTGGATCGGGACACCAGGACACCTCTGTCACCCTCCCCAGCCCCACAAGGCCGCAGCAGACCTCACACCACCCCCCCCAGCAAACACTGTGGATGGTTTGTGGTGCTGGGCAGGGGTTTGGTCCTTAGGGAGTCCTCAAAGCCAAGGGGACCTTCCCAAGAACCAAAAAACACCTGAAAGCCAGGAGAGAGCCCAAATTTATCATCACCACCTGCTCAGGGCACAGAAGCTCCCTTCATTCAAGTAGAAGAACAGCAACAGTTGCCTTCATATCCGCATATTGTTGAAGATCTTGATCACATAAGTAATAGTTTCTGACAAGTTCTAAAGCAAATGAAAACTGCTATATTTCCCTTTCAGACATTCATGTGGTGGATTTTCCACCAAATACCTAAACTTATGTAAAAAGCCAATCAAAACATCACATAAATGAGAACTGATGAATTCAGTACGTTGAAGACTGAAAAAAAAAAAGCAAATTCCTGGTGCAGAAGTTTTGGAATCTTTTCCAATCGTAACTAATAAAAGCTTTAAGCATCAGCATCAATATTTGTCCTTCCCAGCGGCGACACACGTCAGATCTTTGTGTGACAAGAGCTCCCACACCACATCCTCACAGGAATCTGCTTGCAGGGAACGTGTTCAGTACCATACCTGGCCTGGGGACTCGCTGCCCTGCAGGAGAACTTTGGCAGTGAGTGGAGGTGGCAGCTGGGTGCTCACAATCCTGAAAGGACAAAGCAAAGTCAGTCAGTCGTGGAATGGTTTGGGCTTGAGAGGGAACGTAAAGATCACCAGTTCAGAGAACTCTGATGCCATTTGGTGACAAAATATCTCTCCCAGACAGACCAGAGGCACAAGGTGACACACCCTGGTGCAGGACAAGGCTCCCAAGCCCCTCCTCAAGTCAAATGTCCAACTCACAGGTGCTGCAGTGACTCACTCCAGTGTCCTGCCTCAGCTATGAGGTCACTCCCTGGCAGATGCTCCCCTTGTGGCTTTTTCCAGTGTTCATAAAAGGTGTCACTGGAACAGTTTGTGCCGAAGAAAAATGGCACTTGAGTGCTGCTGCCAAGGAATTCTCAGAACTCCCCACCTCCTGTCTTTCAAGGCCACCTTGGAGGCTTTCCTTGAAGTCATTCAGTCATCTTTGATGGAAAGAAGCTGGAATTTCTCACGGGGAGTCCTGGCTCATCCCCCCGTGCACCTCCTGTCAGTACAGACACTGGTCCTGGCCAGCAGGACACACGGACACACCTGCACTGATCTGCAGAGGGAACACTGCTGGGAAAGCACTACATCCACACATCTCCCTTTTCCTTGGTGACTTCCCCCTAAAAAGCCTCAGAAGTTCAGTCTTCACGTCCTGCTGAGTATCAAAACCTGCAGATTCCTGCTAAAACCCAGGTCTTGAACTCCTTCATGCTGATGAGCACAGGTAACCTTGGAGAGACTGTTTACAAGGGCCTGGAGTGACAGGACAGGGGACAATGGATTCAAACTTCCAGAGAGCAGGGTTAGATGGGATATTAGGAAGGAATTCTGCCCTGTGAGGATGGGGAGGCCCTGGAACAGGATGCCCAGAGAAGCTGTGGCTGCCCTTGGATCCCTGGAAGTGCCCAAGGCCAGGCTGGACAGGGCTTGGAGCAACTCTGGGCTGGTGGAAGGTGTCCCTGGCCATGGCAGGGGGTGGAACAGGATGGGATTTAAGATCCCTTTCAATCCAAGCCATTCCATGATCCCATGACTCCATGAACCCCTCACACTTGACAACACAGAGACAGACAGGGGCTGCCTGGCCTGAAGCTCTGATGTTCCTGCCAGTAACCAAGAGCAGCCCTCACTCTGCTCCCTGGATGCACTCCAGGATCCCAGCCCTGGAAAGGGGCGGATTTAACCCTTCAGGGAACTCCTGGTTACTTACAAGCCTTTGTAGAGGATGCAGCCTGCCAGGACGTGGGGAGAGCGCTGGCACGTCTGCAGGATGAGAGCTGCCTTCAGCAAAAGCAGGGGATCCACCTGGACAGGGAGAACCAGGGCAGTGAGGCCTCAGAATCCTGGGAAACCTCAAAGCAGCAAATAAACCCAGTGGCACTGGGGCAGATCTAGAGAGAGGCACTTACCTTGGTTTTGTCCAGATGCCAGAGAGAATTGAAAATCCTGTGGAGGTCGCTGGCGTTTTTTTGGATGTGTTCAATGTACCTGTCCCACTCCCTGCTCAGCTCCTCCTGGGAAAACGCCTATGGGTGACAAAAAACACGCAATCCACGTGGGACACGGCCTGCCAGGATAAGGCCAGGATAACCTGGGAGACAATACGGAGGGGAAACTGTTTAGAGTGAACACCTGGGGAAGGTTTAGCAGAGCCCCACAGGACCTCGAAGCAATGGGAGGGGGGGGATGACCTGCTCACTTTTCCAGGTCCCACTTCTTGGACGTGTGACCCTTGCTAGCAGGAAGGCAACACAAGGGAACATTGCAGAGCTGGGACACCACGGGAAGTGTTTAAATCTCCCCAAAAGCCACCGTGTCCCCAGTCCATCGTTACTGGGTCTCTTGCTACCGTGCCCCCAGTCCCTCATTACCGTGTCCCCACGTCCCCAGTCCCTCATTACCGTGTCCCCATGTCCCCAGTCCCTCATTACCGTGTCCCCAGTCCCTCGTTACCGTGTCCCCACATCCCCAGTCCCTCATTACCATGTATGCACCACGCACAGGGCCCTGGTAGAAGGTGAAGAGGCCGATGAGCTGCTCCAGGAGCCGCCGGCAGCTCACGTCAGGCAGCTCCACGGCACAGCCCAGCACCT
>VZRQ01001473.1:121892-132606 GCA_013397975.1 Machaerirhynchus nigripectus
CGCCCGGTACCAGCTCGCCTTCCTGCTGCTGCTGCTGGACGAGCTGCGGGTGAGCACCGGGGCCGGGGGGAGCGCCGCGGTCAGCACCGGGCCGGTCCCCGCTCACGCCGCCCTGTCCCCGCAGGTGCCGCCCGGCCGATGCGCCCTGTTCGACCCGGCCTTCTCGGCGCGGGAGGCGGCGGCGCTGCGAGCGCTGGGGCTGTGCCTGCTGCCGGAGAACGAGGTGAGGAGAGCCCCGGGTCAGACCGCCCGGGGGCCCGCGGCCGGGCTCGGCCCTGACGGGCTCGGCGGTTCCCGGGCAGGAGGGGAAACGCGGCATTGAGGGCGCGGCCACGCTGTTCTACATGGTGCACTGCGGGAAGGCCCTGTACAACAACCTGCTGTGGAGCAACTGGAGCCCGGCGGCGCTCTCCAAACTGGTCATCATCGGGAACAGCTTCCGAGGGATCGAGGAGAGGTGGGGGCAGACCCTGGACAGGCTCTGGGTGCCTCCAACCCTGCTTTCCTCGTCTCCCTCCCACTATTTTATTTTTATTGCTTCCAGCAATTCTTTCCCTGTTTCGCTCATTTTTCATTGCCATGAAGTTTTCAGTTGTGAACCCTCTCCCCCCTTCTCTGTCCCACCCCCATGGAGAAAACCTGTCTAAATCCACAGGCACGTTGTGTCTAACATGGGCACCTTCTGTTATTGCAGACTGCTGTCCAGAATCTTGGAGCGAGATTATTCTTACATAGCAAAGGTATGAGGCAACAGTTTAACATTCTTGTTTCATGTTGACAACACACCTTTTAATGAGAACGGAAATGAATTGCCAGTGGAAAGAAGAGGGGGAGTTATTTTTATAACCTTTTTCCTAGACACTATAATATAAAAGCTAATCACTTTAGGATTGTTGGACATCTGCAGAACACCCTGCATGCAGGGGCTGAGGGTAATGTAACACCATCCTCATCCTCACTGGCTCAGCTTTGCAGGAAGGGGCTTCTGCATCGTTATGTGACTTTTTCCCCAAATGCTCTTTAGGTCTTGAAAGGGGTGGAGGAAGTGGCACTCCCCAGTCACCCCCGCTACCTGGACACCTTCAATGACACCTCCGTGCACTGGTTTCCCTTGGACAAACTGCAGGAGCTCTCCCCTGAGGTCTGGGAGTTCATGGAGGAGCCAATGTACCAAGACTGTGATGACCTGGAGATCATCAGGAAGGGGGAGGGAGCTACTGCCAAGTCCTGACCATCCCTGTTCGTGGCACGGCTGGGATCCACATCTCTTCCCATGGAAGCTTCTGTGCAGCTGAGATGGAGCTCAAGCAGCGACAGTGGCGTCAGGCTCTGCCAAAAGCAGCAGCACCTGAATGCTGAGGTGATGGGACATTTTTGTATCTTATTTAATAAAAAGTAAAGCTGAGCTTTGATTTACTCTCACTGAACGACAGCAAACAAATCCCACCAAAACCTGCCTTGAGAAGCATCCGTACTGCAGTGATTGCTCTTTGATTCCTTCCCCTTCCGTAACAATTCAAGGCCTTTGCATGTACTACACGTGTTTCAAAGCATCTGCAAGGGGGTTTGTAATGGGAGGTGTTGGGGTCTCGTTCTCAGTGCAGGCTTGGAGAAAGCTCCCAGCTCTGAATGCTGCTGAGATCAGCTCTTGATGAGTCCTGAGAACAACCAGGTCAGCTCCCTTCAGGAAAAAAGCCTTAGGGTTCCTTCCCTCACCTCTATGCTCTTAACCCCTGCAGTCCCACAGCAGAGAGAGCTGGGACAGGTCCTGACTGTGTGCAGCAAAGAGGAGCCCACTGTGTGAGGGACGTTGTGGGGACGGTATCTCACTGCCAGCACAGCACACAGGCAGCAGAAGCTCTGACATCTGTGTGGCATCTGTCACTAGAGACTCAGGGGACTCACCTAGGCCAATCCTCGCTCAGCTGTAGGAGCAGGGAATGCGATCCCTCCTAACTTGCTGATAAACCTCTGTCCCAGGTGGCAATTACAAGTGTCAGCACTGCTTGTTCTCCCTTAGCCTGGGTTCCCAGGTCGGGAAGTCTGGCTCTCCATCCTCTTGCCACTGCCTGAACACCTCTTCCAATAAAACCATCCTGGCCTCCAGCTCCAGTGTCACTATTTACAAACCTGGAACTTGTTTATTCTAAGGGTTACCCAGAGGCTGTTCCTGGGTGGTTTCTCAGTCCCCAGTGGGGTCTCACTTGGCCATGTCTATGAGGCTCTGCAGCGAGGTGGGCACCCAGGTGGTCTCCCCTTGCACAGAGGCCTCACTTGGCCATGTCTATGAGGCTCTGCAGCGAGGTGGGCACCCAGGTCTTCTCCCCTTGCACGAACACCACGCCCCTGTCGATGTAGATGACAATCCTGCCGAAGGTGTAGAGGTGCTTCCCCTCGTGCCGCTTCCCGATGATGGGCATGAAGACGATGTTGTGCTCCTCGGCCTTGGTCTGGATGAGGTCCTTGAAGTTCATGGGCACGGAGCCGGCGGCGGCGCCGATGCCGCGCTGGGCCATGTTCTCGGCCTCGCGCCGCTCCTGCATGGCCTCGTACTGGAAGTCCTTGCGCCGCTCCGTGTGCGTCAGGTACGCGATGTTCTCCCGGGCGCCCGGCTGCATGTACCCACCTGGGGGAGAGAACGGGGAGAACGTGGTCCTGAGCCACTCCCAGCGGGAAGCGGCTCCGTCCGGGAAGCAAAAGTCAATCGAGACATTTGGTGTGTGGCGTTAAAGAGTCTGGGCTCAGGAAGGGAGTTCTCAGTTTTGGGAAGAGGGCAAATTTCAGGTGCCGCTCCCTCAGGCATGCCCTTCTCTTTTATACTGTGTAATTCCCAGTGAATTCCCAACAATTGCTTTTAGGCTGTGGGGAGAGTCATGTGGAAGGGAAGGGCAGTGCTGTAAAGCTAAGGAAAAGAACCAGTATCTCACCATGAAGAAAAAAACGCAATAAATGACAGCTTTAGAAGTCAAGCCCTACAGTATGGTGTCTGACTGACAGGGCAAGGCTGGAAGAGGATCAGTTGTTCAATGGCCCAGGAAGCAACCAGAAATCTGTTTCTGCTTCAGTGCAGGCCAGAACTACTGAGCAGCACCTCAGAGGTGTTCTTTAAGGACACAGCAAGGCAGAGCACACTGCCTTTCACTGCTCATGGGAGCTGCTGCCATGCTGCCAGCAGGGCCATGCCCCAGTCAGCCTCCCAGGAGCCACCTACCTACGCTGGAGGACACGGCCCGGTTCATGATGTCAAGAGCTTCATTGAACTTGTCTTTGATGGAGGGATGTGCCAGCACCTGGTCTGAGAACATGGACTTCCAGCCCAGGTACCACTTGGTGATCTCTTCATAGTTGGGGCTGTTACTGAGCCAAGAGCAGAGCACCTGCAGAGCAAGGGACAGGTCAAAGGCAGCACAGGGATGTTTGTGCAGGAGAGGCCTCACTGCCACATAATCCCAGAGTGATTTAAGCTGGAAAAGCCCTCCAAGGGCATCGAATCCAACCTGTGACCAGTCACACCCTAATCACCCAGCCAAGAGCACTGAGTGCCGCGTCCAGGCCTTCCTTGGACACCTCCAGGGATGGGGACTCCACCATCTCCCTGGGCAGCCCCTTCCAGTGCCTGACCACCCTTTCCATGAGGAAATTCCTCCTGATATCCAACCTGAACCTCCCCTGGCACACCTTACCACTTGGTTTATTACTGAGCTGTCAGTAAAAGGAGGAAGTGTTCCAATGGCTACGGAGCTGTGCGTGGGAACCAGCCCAGTTCAGCACCAGGGCAGCAATTCCTGGACAGGAATCACTAAAACACTCCCCAGTCAATCTCTTCCTCAGCCCTCAGTGTCTCACCTGCAGCCACTTTGGGAAGAAGTGTTTCTCCAGCAGCCCAATGAGGCTGGAGAGAGAAATCATCCCCTCCCAGTCGATCACCCAGTAAAAGGCATCCATGTGCTGCTGGTGAGGGTTGATGATGAGCTCATTCAGACACATTCCTGGGAAAGGGGAGGAGAGTTAGAAAAGAGCCTGACTCAGTTTTAATCAGTGCCCTGACCTCTTTCGCTACCAATACACAGAACTTGAGCAGCACCTTTTTGTTATCCTAAGGGACAGTGGGGATCTTTGGCTGATCCTGCCACAAAGTGGTGCATTTCCACTTCCAGTTACTACAACTTGCTGTCAGAACTCAGAAACTAAAAACACTTGACTATTTTTTAACCTTTGAGCCAGTCTGCATTACAAAACTCATGGCAAAACATTAGAACAACAAGACCAAGGAATTGAGGAGTAACAGAGAGCCATCTTACAGCCTCATCCTACCTGACAGCTCTCAGATATTCCTGCCAGCTGGAGAGGGATGATTTATAAAGACAGAAAACTTAGAGAATAATCAGAGTAATTTCCCGTATTTCTGTAATCTTTCTGACTCTGCACAGGACTGGTAGCAGAAAAGCAGAGGCACGCTTGGTCTAACCTCACTAACAACATTCTCCGAGGTTAACACTGGTACCCACATTAACAAAGGTCTTTCCTTCTTGTCAGGGGGAAGATGCCACCAGCAGATTCCCAAAACCCAGCACTGTCTGGCTGTCTCACCAAGTTTAGGCACGATGTTCTTGACCATGAAAGCCTCCCACGAGCCAGGAGTGAACACATCCTTCCAGGGCTGAAGGATGAGCTTGGCAGAGGAGTCGCTGGGGTGCCACTTCTGCAGGGCATTGGCCAGCTTGTTGCGGATGGGCGAGTACAGCGGCTCCAGCCGCGCCTGCATCAGCGGCAGCCAGGGGTGGATCCACGAGTGGATCGGCACCGTGTCCGTCAGCGGATTCCAGCTCTCCACCTTGGGGCACAACAGAAAAGATTAACTAAGTCCAGCCACCAGCAGCATTTTGTCCAGAAGCACAAAGAGCTGTGATGCAGCCCCCGACTCCCGAATCCATCGGCGGAGGTCGCGCACCAATGTTCGGGAGTTCAGCTGGAATTCAAACACTGGTTCAGAGCACGGCTTTGCTCTACACCCAGCCCTCTCCTCTCACCTCCTTCTGCAGCTTGGGGAAGATGAGCTGATCCAGAATGTTATCCAGTATCCACACAGGAACAACGTTCACCCAGCTATCCAAGAAATCCACCATGGATCCACAGTCCCTTGGCTGCCACCGTGCCACGATGTTTCTGACATACGGCATCCAGATCTCCCACATCAGTCTGGAGTATAATCAAATCAAATAAATCAAAGTGAAGCACAAAGCTACAGCCTGGGCCTAAATAAACCAAATGGGAGCTGTTAGTTAAACCTGATCCTTTTCTGTAGCTGCAAACTGGATTTAACAGGCCCAGAAAGGGAATCCTTTGGAAAATATCCCTTGTGTCTGCTCTTTTCCATCCCCGAGGAAGCAGCACTGGAAGATGCTGCACAAAGTACAAATCATTTGTTCTTTACCTGTGAAAAGCATCTGTTGACAGGTCCTGCCCACTGTGGGATAACAGCTGATCGTTTTCCAGAAGGCTCTTCCACTTGGCTATGATCTCCGTGCCATATGTACAGTCCTGGGAATGATAAAGGGCACAAATGGTCCTTATCCTTTTCCATTAATTCCAGCTGGGATCTGCACAGAGCAGGCTGATGTTGTGCTGAGCACAGCCAGCCTTCTCACCTCATCTCAGGGCAAGCCAGGAGCTTGCAGTCTTAATTCCAGAATCCCACACTCACTGAGCTTTGAAAAGACCTCCCAGACCATCGAGTCCAACCTGTGACCCCTCCCCACCTTGTCACCAGCCCAGAGCACTGAGTGCCACCTCCAGTCGCTTCTTAAATGACTTTTAATAAAGTCCTGCCAGAGAAAAACCCCACCTTAAGGAATTAATGCACCTCCAGGGAGAGAAGAGGAAAGCCTGAACTTTTCCAGGTGTACAGAGAGAATCCAGACTCTTACCTATCCCAGCCTAAATGGCACTGAGAACAGACTGCATCTCTGATACCTGACAGACAAACCTCTTCTGTTTTTGCCAAAAAAACAACAGCTAGAAACTTGTTTTTCACCAACTTTTTCTTCCCAACACTCATAAAATGGATTGATTTTAACCTTACAAACTCCGACATTTTTACCCAGCAAATGTCTGACAGTGGGGACAGTAGAGGGTTTCATTTTGTCTCTCTTCTTTTTCTCCAGACCAATCAGGAATTTAGAATCCCAGAATCCCAGACTGGTTTGGATTTGAAGGGACCTTAAAGCTCATCTCATTCCACCCCCTGCCATGGCCAGGGGCACCTCCCACTAGACCAGAACACTTGGGACAAGGTAACAAAGATTACTGGAGCCATCAAGTGAGAACTGCAGGTAACTCAAACCAACACAAACCTTGAGGGGATCCCAATTCTTGAAGTATTCCTTCATGAGAGGATAAACTATGGCCACTGCCAGGTCCACCCTGTCCGACATCCTGTACTCCTCGTAGTACTTGTCCTGCAGGGTCTCAAAGATTTTTGCACACTCATCCAGGGTCAGAGGGTTCTCACAGCCGGGCTGCATCCGCCTCTCGCACTCCTCCACCATGTCCAGCACCTTGCTGAGGTTGCTGATGGCCTTCTCCTCGTGGGACAGCACCTCAGCCATCTTCTGGATCTCGTGGCTCAGGTTGACCACCATGTCCCTCTCGTACTGCAGCTGCCGGTCGCTCTGGATGATCTCCTGCTCCGTGATGTCGATGAGCAGCTGCAGGTTGTGCTCCAGCTCGGGCAGAGCAAAGCCCTGGGGCTTGGAGTCCTTGCCCAGGGGCTGCTGGGGGCTGTCATCCGGGATGTTGTGCTTGTGGCTGATCTGGCTGTAGCTGTAATAAACCTTCTGCTCCCGGCCTGTCATGTCGATCACCTGCCAGCACACAGAACAAACTCTCTTACAAAAAACTCTCTTTCGTCTTCAAAAAAGGAGAAAATCCCTGACTCCAAATTGAAATCTGGGGATTTCCAAGTACCTTAATTACTCCAGGAGGCTGCTAATGTACACTGTATTTGAACGAGGGGATTGCCTCCACAATGGCCTTCTCCAGACACAAGGGGTTAGAAAGAGTAAGGGACAATTTGGAACCAGGGCTGGAAGAATCTCCTCATCCCATCCCAGTTTCACTGAATGATTCTACAAGCAGTGATCTTGTCATTAGTTACACTATTAGTTATTGCACTTAGGAACTTTTATAATTTTATAAAAACACTTTAATTTCAGTTTAATAATTTTACCAAGTGCACACCAGACAAATCCCTTACTGTCCCTTTGAGGAAAAAAATGCTTCAAACAATCCCAAAAAGTACAACTGTGCTTTCAGAAGTGGGTGAGTGTTGATTAGAGACAAATGTGAAACAATTAAACCTAAATTGCAACGAAGCCCCTAGACACACTCACATTTAATCTAATTTGTCACCATGTCCAGGTGACACAGGGCTATTACGTGGCTCAGGGATGAGTTCCATGAGGCCACACAGGCAGCTCCTAGGACTGGCCTTACTGAGGTTACCAGTGGCTAAAATGTGTAGGTGACACCAAAGGGCCCAAACTGTTCCTCAGGGGTCACCTCTCAGCTTATCAACCTCACCTTGACCTGGGACAGCTCCTTCTGAGGGGCTGCGAGCTGCTTGCTGATCCTGCCCTTGGCTTTCAGCTCTTCCACTGTCTTATAGCTGTACTTGGGCTTTTTCTTGCCTCCGTTCGGGTCCTTCCGCCACTGGCTGAGCTCCTTCTGAAATTCCTGGACAAAACCAGCAGAGTTGTGGTGGCTGCTCTTTGTCACACCCCGAATCTGCCTCTTTTTACAGGAAAACAACCATCAGATCAATGAGGAATTTGTACAGGATATAACTGGGGAGTGGTACAGCTCATGCCAAACCAGCTCGGATGCTGTGGGCCAGTCACCCACCCCACGGAGTAAGTGAACAGGATGTTCCTGGTCTTCTTTTTTATTTAAATCAAAGACAAGACTATTTACGTGGGGGACTCTTCAAAGGAGGGATTCTAGCAAAGCTGCTGAAATAGAGTAAGCCAGAAACAACAAAGAGCATTACAGTGACAAGAAAGATCTGCCTAAATGAAATCAGTGTGCTCCGTGTTTTTGGCTTATCTAAAATGAGCCCAAACAGTTTTCTCTGGCACAGAAATTAGGAGAACTGAATTTTGTACACACAGCACAGCAGGGAAACAGCAAGAACCACATAAATACCTCCTCAGCTTCCTCTTCTGAGTCCACCACAGGGAAGTCCTGCAAGGACTGCGGGGTCCTCTCGGAGCCATAAGCACCCACGGCACCTTTGCCTTTCCTCTGCTTGGCCTCGATGGGATTGATGATACCTGGCAGGATTGGAATGGGGTCAGGAGGAGCAGTTGGTATGCTGAGAGAGAGCAGAACAGCCAGGCTTTCCCTGCAAGTTACCAGATCAGCACCAACACCCTCCCTGGCACTGCCTCCAGCACTGTGGTAACTTCCAACACCACCAATTTCCTATAAAATCACTTCATGCCAGCACACACCAAACTGCCAAAGCACAGCATTACTCCCAACCACATTTCACTGCCTTTTCCTTCTGCCACATCAAACAGCATCTCCTGTTCTGTGGGATGACCACCTTTGGAATTTTACTGCCTATTTTCTTGCTCTTTTTCTCTTGCAAAATACCCAGAGGAGCAAACGACCACAGGCCAGTTTGAACACCCCTGGCTCTCACCACAGGACCCAGATCACTGGCAGGAAAACAAGAAGGAAGTTCTTTAAGGGATCCAATCTCTCCTCCCAGTCCCCAATTACCAATAAACCACCAAAGACACTGGCAGTACCTTGAGCATTCTTCCCAAGGCCCCTTCCAGGGACATATCCCATCTTCTGCAGGAGCTTCTGCCCAATTCCTTTAGTGTGTCTCTCCCAGCTGCCAAAATCCACAAAGGACTTGGAGCCCCCCACAAAGCCTTTCTGGCTGGGCTTGAAATTTCCACCCTGTCAAAACAAACACACAAAACCTACAGCCCTGAGGCTTCAAACAACCAAAGCGTGCAAAACCCCCTCAGAAGGTTCTTCCCAGAAGGGATTCTGCTGTCCCCACACTGCCCAGCTCACTGGAACCTCACTTGTGCACCCATGAAGCACCCAAGGAGCTTCCTGAAATTCCTCAAATGGGAAAGGAAAGTCCTGAAAAACTCAGAATGACAACCTGACAGTTCTCAGGCTCCATCACCAGATTTAGCTGAAGCTGATTCCTGATTCTGGTTTTAACTGAAAACAAGGGTTTGATTTAATCTATAACACGCCTGGATTTGTCCATTCCGTGAAAGTGGGAAAATAAAGGCAGGAAACCACAGGAATTCTCTTCTTTAAACTTCCACTGACCAAAGGGAATATTGAGAAAAATGAAAGGACTGATTCCCAAGGACACACAATCGTTATATCAATGTACAGTTGTATCAATAATTTATTATTCTGATTTTTGTTTTATCAGTGTATTTGTATCAATGATACAAAATCCAGAGCAAACACCCCCTCTTAATGACACATTTGGGTCACTGGTTTAATTATTTCTCCCTTTTTTGGTGCTCTATTACACTTTCATTGCCTTCAACCACCGCCTGAGTTTTATAAATACAAAGCAGAGAACAGTAAATTCCCTGGAGAACTCACTGTTTTTAACTTCTTGGGCACAAACTCCTTGGGAATCTCCTCCTGCTTCACAGGCTTCTCATCGTCATCCGAGTCCTCGTCCGAGAGCTCCTCGGCCGCCGCCTTCCTCAGCCCAGCACTGACGAAGCTCACGGGGGCCGAGTAATCCCTGGAGCTGCAGAACGAGAGGGAATTCTGCTCCAGGGCACATTCCTGCAGGAGCCTGGGGGCTGCTGTGCCTTACAACCCCCCCAAAAATGGGATATTAAAGGCTGTCGAGCTGTTTAACGCTGCTTTTGCCAGGCAATCCCCATCCTACCCCCCCGTGCTACAGGTGAGGGTGACTCGAGGGCAGTCCCGGCCCGGGATGGGGTGTTCGGGTGGGTGTCCACAGCCGGGAAAGGTGCAGGGAACGGGAAGCTGCAGGGAACTGGGGGCGAAGCTGCAGGGAACGGGGGGCGGGGGGAACAGCTCCAGGGAACGGGGGGGACAAGGTGCAGGAACGGGGGNCCGCTTCCCGCCGAAGCTGGGCCGCTCCTCGTCCGAATCGCGCTCGGCCCACACGCCGTAGGTCGCCTCCTCCTTGGTCTGGCGGTGCCGCTGCCGGTGCGGGTTGAATTCGTTCTGCAGGTCCCAGTCCGACACCTCGAAGCTCTCCATCTCCACGCCATCGTCTCCGTCCGTGCCGTACAGGTGCGACATCGACATCGTGGCGCCGCCGGGATCCCCCGGCCCGCTCAGGAGCTCCTGACCCGGGCACCGCCGCGACCCCCGGCCCGCTCACGGACCCCGGACCCGGCCCCGGCCGCGCCGCCGAAGCGGATACGTCCCATCCACTTCCGGTTCGCTTCCGGTAGCGAGCAAGCCCCGCCCACAAACCATAGAGTCGCCAGGAGCGGAGCGGCCGCGCCGGCAGCGCCGCCCTGTGGCCCGGCGGGGTAGAGGGGGCGGAGCCCGCGCTAATAAATATTAAAGTATTAAATATCAAATCAACACTTTAATGGTGTCCGACACCGGGGGTGGGGGGGCATATATTAACTCTGCAATAGCCTCTGCAGGGTCGGGGAGGGCGTGGGGGGCTTGGGGG
>VZRQ01001473.1:132766-150286 GCA_013397975.1 Machaerirhynchus nigripectus
GCCCCGAGTCCGGATTTCCACAGCTGCATTCCCCACGGAGCGCTGGGAGAGGCCGGCGACGTTCCCGCCGTGGAGCACGTTTGGCCTTTGCAAATAAATGCAAATACATTCCTGGAGCGCAGTCATTTGGCAACAGTAGGAGCAAGCAATATGCTTGGAGAACCGATTTCCACGGGCCCACTGCACACTCTTCCTTCTCGGGCAACAACAGGCCATTGGCAGCGTTCTGGAAGAGACAAACACAAAGCCTCAGGGGCAGGATCCCCTCAGGGGCAGCGTCCCCTCAGGAACAGGTTTCCCTTAGGGATAGGATCCTCTCAGGGGCAGGTTTTCCTCAGGGGCTGGATCCCCTCAGGGGCTGGATCCCCTCAGGAGCAGGATCCCTTTGGGAGCAGGATTCCCTCGGGAGCAGGATCTCGTCAGGGGCAGGATAGCTCAGGGGAAGGATCCCTTTGGGAGCAGGATTCCCTTGGGGGCAGGATCTCCTCAGGTGCAGCATCCCCTCAGGGGCAGGATCCCTTTGGGAGCAGGATCCTTTTGGGAGCAGGATCCCCTCAGGGGCTGGATCCTCTCAGGGGCAGGATCCCCTCAGGGGCAGGATCCCTTTGGGAGCAGGATCCTTTTGGGAGCAGGATCCCCTCAGGGGCTGGATCCTCTCAGGGGCAGGATCCCCTCAGGGGCAGGATCCCTTTGGGAGCAGGATCCTTTTGGGAGCAGGATCCCCTCAGGGGCTGGATCCTCTCAGGGGCAGGATCCCCTCAGGGGCAGGATCCCTTTGGGAGCAGGATCCTTTTGGGAGCAGGATCCCCTCAGGGGCTGGATCCTCTCAGGGGCAGGATCCCCTCAGGGGCAGGATCCCTTTGGGAGCAGGATCCTTTTGGGAGCAGGATCCCCTCAGGGGCTGGATCCTCTCAGGGGCAGGATCCCCTCAGGGGCAGGATCCCTTTGGGAGCAGGATCCTTTTGGGAGCAGGATCCCCTCAGGGGCTGGATCCTCTCAGGGGCAGGATCCCCTCGGGAGCAGGATCTCCTCAGGGGCAGGATCCCTTTGGGAGCAGGATTCCCTTGGGAGCAGGATCCCTTTGGGAGCAGGATCTCCTCAGGAGCAGGATCTCCTCAGGGACAGGATCCCTTTGGGGCAGGATTCCCTTGGGAGCAGGATCCCTTTGGGAGCAGGACCTCCTCAGGGGCAGGATCCCTTTGGGAGCAGGATCCCCTCAGGAGCAGGATCTCCTCAGGAGCAGGATCTCCTCAGGGGCAGGATCTCCTCAGGGGCTGGATCCCCTCAGACCAACACACCGGTGCCCAACTGAGGGTTTAAAGCCACTGCGACACAAAAAATGGCCAGAAAGGAACCAATTCCCGGCCCAGGACAGTGGACACACAATTCCTGATCTTCCCTCGGTGGTTCTGATCTTTTTCTAGCCCAACCATCTGCTTGTACACAGAAACTTGCTTTAAAGGATGAGTTTCAGTACTAAGAATGACATTTTATGCTTTAGCACGGAGGAGGAACATCCAACACATCAACAGTTGTCTCTGGAACAGAAGCCCAAGGCAGCAGCTTTGTTTTCCATCATGTTTTCCTTTGTTTTCTATCCCCTTCCTCTGGTCCATGGCACGTCCTTGGAGGCAGCTGGGGAGCAGCTCAGCTCTTCCACACATTCCATGTGTCCGTGCTGCCCGCAGGGACAGGCTGCAATAACCCTCCCAAGCGGCTGAGATTCATTTTGCAGCTTTAATCCCGTTCCCAGAGCTCAGGAAAAGAATTCCTGACAAATGGTCCCACACAGCAGCATTGTTGGGAAGATCTGAGGCGACTGTGAAGGATCCCTGGCACCAGGAATGCGCCTGGAACCCCAGCTGATCCACAGAAATCACACAAACCAAGCACCAGTCCTGGAGCAACGCAGGACAATTCGCCCAAATCCCAAAATTAAGTAAACGAGGTCTTACCTGGAAATCATTAATTTTCTTAGTGAGATGATGACGTGTTCTGAGTCACCTGGAAGAGCCCCAGAAGAGAAGGGTCAGCTCTGAGCCAGCATTCCCCAGGGAAGGGAGCAGGGACCAGGCACCCCGGTGTAACCCAAACCCCCAAACCCTCAGGGCACGCCCGGCTCTTACCTGCAGGTGACCCTTGAGATTGGCTGGTGTTTTATAATCCCCCTTTAAAACCTGTGGGAAAGAGAACCTGGAGTGACCCCCCTGGGGCAGCGGCTCAGGAGCGGGGCTGGAATGACCTCTGGGTCACTGCTGTCAGCCATTCCCTGCCTTCCCAGGGAAATGGCTGCACCTCGAGTGCTCTGTCCTGCTCTGGGCCCCTCTCTCCAGGATAGACCTGGAGGAGTTGGAGTGTGTCCAGAGAAGGGAAAGGAGCTGGGGAAGGGTCTGGAGCAGCAGGAGCAGCTGAGGGATCTGGAGGGGCTCAGCATGGAGAAAAGGAGGCTCAAGGGGGACCTTGTGGCTCTGCACAACTCCCTGACAGGAGGGGGCAGCCGGGGGGGTCGGGCTCTGCTCCCAGGGAACAGGGACAGGAGGAGAGGGAACGGCCTCAGGCTGGGCCCGGGGAGGCTCAGGTTGGACATCAGGAGGAATTTCCTCATGGAAAGGGTGGTCAGGCATGGGAAGGGGCTGCCCAGGGAGGTTTGGAGTCCCCACCCCTGGAGGTGTCCAAGGAACGCCTGGATGTGGCGCTCAGTGCTCTGGGCCGGGTGACACGGTGGAGATCGGGCACAGGTTGGACTCAACGGTTCTGGGAGGGCTCTTCCAACCTTAGTGACTCTGGAATTCTGTGATTCTGTCTTCCCCTGCGTGAGCCTGTTTTCCCCCCCCTGCTCTTTTCCGATGTGGTTCAGGAGCTTCCCTTACTCCGCAGGGCTCCGTGAGCCCCCAGCCTGTCCCCACCACGGCAGTGCCACTCACTCTGTGCGTGTTGTTGACTACCAGGGGGTCGGGGTGGCCATAGTTGGGGGGGTTGGCGTAGGGGTCGTAGCCGAGCCTGGCGAGCATGGGGGCGATGTGGGCCATGTCCTGCAGCACATCCCCCGGGATGTGCCCGATCCATTTGGATAACGCCTCCATGTTCACCGGCTTGATCACCTGGTCTGTTGACCGTTCTATCCTGGGGAAAATAAAGGGAAAAACAAAAGACACAGTGGTTGGATTTCACGCATGTGCTGGGCTCACACAGAACTCACTGCCACGTCCACAGAGAACCACAGGATGGGACCTTAAATCCCATCCCATTCCACCCCCTGCTGTGGGCAGGGACACCTTCCACTATCCCAGGTTGCTACAAGTCCTGTCCAACACGGCCTTGGAGGCTTCCAGATATGGGACAGCCACAGCTTCTCTGGGCAACCTATGCCATGGCCTCCCCACCCTCACAGGGAAGAATTTCTTCTGTGTGTCTCACCTAAATTTTCTCCCCTTAAGTCTGAACCCTTTCCCCCTTGTCCTGGCACTGCAGTTCCTGATGAAAAGTCCCTCTCTGGCTTCCATTCAGGTACTGAAAGGTGCTGTGAGGTCTCCACACAACCTCCTCTTCTCCAGGCTGAACAGCTCCAGCGTCCCTTCCATGCAGAGCGAACGCTTGTCACCTGCCAGGGCCAGCTGGGGCAGAGCCAGGGTGGGGCACAGCGGGGCAGCCCTGTCCCCTCACAGCCCTGCTCTGGGGAGGCAGACCCTGGCAGGGGGGACATTCCACAGCCCCAGAGGCTGGGTCCTGCTGTTTAGAATAATGGAATCATTAAGGCTGGAAAAGCCCTCCTAAGGCAAATGAGTCCAACCACTCCCGCAGCGCTGCTAAGGCCACCACTGCCCCATGTCCCCAAGTGCCACATCCACACAGCTTTTAAATCCATTCAGGGATGGTGACTCTATCACTGTACTGTTCCAGTGCTTGACTACCCTTCCAGGGAAGGAATTTTCTCTATTATCCAACCTAAACCTCCTATGGCACAACTTGAGGCTGTTTCCTCTTTCCCCACAGGAAAGGAATCCATCCTGCACTGGGATAGGGGTTTTTACCAGGGCGCCTCTGCTTATTACAGGAAAACAATGTAAGATGCGTGGGCTGCAGCACAGATACACCCCATGACCCCTCTAAGTATTCAAAACCTGATCTAAGCAACCCGGACCCATTCACTCAGAGTAAACAGGGAAGCAGAGCCGGCTGCATTCCCAGGGCACCCCGGAAAACCGGAGCAGCTGCACATCCCCCCCGTGGCTCCTGTGTCCTCACCACCGGGCCACCCGCAACTGATGTGGAGACTTGGATAATTCCCTTACACGACTGATTAAATTTTGCTAAGCCTGACTTAAGCCTCCATTTAGAAAAGGAAAAGCATTCAAAGAGGAAAACAAAGTGGGAGAAGGTAAACACCCCCCTCTGCACACGGAGAGGCCAGGAGGGAGTGCTGGGTGTGCCTCCACCGAGCAGGTATTGCTTTTATTCTGCAACAACAGCCCCGGACCTGGCAAGAACTGCTGCTCATCTTCATTAACAGCACAACTAATCACACCAAGGAGGCATCTGAGGACGGGTGGAGAAAGAGGCATTAAAGAGCTCACGTTTCAGAGCAAGCAGTTCTTTGCAAATTAGAGACTGAAATAATTTCTGCAGTGTCAAGAGAGATTAAACAGTCACCTGCTCCCGAAATCCTTGCTTGACAAGCTGTTCTGTGGTGTACAACAGATTGAGAGCATTAAAGCCATCTCTTACTCAGGAACACAAACCCCACTGCAGCACAGTGTGCTGCCCCTCCTCCCCCAAAATCACACACAAACACCAGCTCCAACGCGGCTCTGACCCCAGTTTTAGCCTTGACTGCTTTGTGTAATGAAAACACTCTCGAAAAAGCTGAGGAAGGAGCCGAGACTCACTTGGAAAGGGACACCCCGCCGGGCTTCCCGATGAGCTCCTCGTGGTGCAGCACCGTGTCGCTCCAGGAGATGTCCAGGAACCTCATGATGTTGTGCATGGACTGCTCGGGGTGCAGCACCAGCTGCTCGTAGTAGACGGGCAGGCAGCGGGCGCGGCCAATCTCCAGGCACTGGGAATACATCACCTCGATGGCCTTGTTCCACTTGGTCAGGCAGTCCCGGTAGCTGCTCAGGTCGAAGCCGGCGATCGTCACCTTCCGCGTGATCATGGAGTGCACCGAGGCGCGCCCGTCCCGCACCATCAGCAGGAACTTGGAGTTGGGGAACAGCCGGGACAGGTACACGGAGGACTTGAGCGTGAAGGGGTCCTTGTTGCACAGGTACCGGGCGGGCTCGCCGTGCTTGGCGATCACCTCCAGGATGAAGGCCTGCATGGCCGCGTCCAGCACCTGGTCCGTCACCCCCGCCTCGTCCAGGCGCATCTTCTCGCGGCCGGACTTGGACCAGGCCTGGCGCATGGCCAGCACGCGGGGGATGATGCGGGTCTCCTCCCCGCAGCGCACCTCGGGGTGGGCGTCCAGCATGGCCCTCATCAGCGTGGTGCCGCTGCGGGGCACGCCGCCGATGAAGATCAGGGGCATGTCCTTGCTGTAGCGGTACTCCACGTGGTTGGCGTCCACCATGACCAGCTCCTCGTTCTCGGGCCTCATCAGCCTGTGCCTCCTCTCGCTGAGGACCTGCTGGCACTCCAGGACTTGCTGCCCGAGGTGCAGGGTCACCATCAGGGCCACCACCGAGCCCAGCAGCAGCAGCACCCTGCGCATGGTGACCCGCATCCTGCTCTCCTGGGCACAGGCTGGGGGCTTCAGCTCTCCGCTAGCGAGTGTCCAACCCCACGGGCATCTGCGAGAGAAGAGCAGAGTCAGAGCGGCGGGGCCAGCCCTGCCCGGGTGGGATGCTGACACCAGCCCAGGATTTCATCACCTCCTTCACTTATCAGCACCTCCTAGGCTTGGTGCCTTACACCCAGCAGGTAATTAAAAGTCTGCCTCAGTGCACACCCAAAGAGGTAATTTCTGCGCCGTTTGTGTTCCCAGAAACACGGGTTTGCAGCTGGAGCAAAGCTCCAGGAACATTCTGGAGAGGAGGGGCCCTGTATACTCAGGGACTCCTGAAAACAAAATCTTTACAGAGAGCCTGTTCCATCCCAGATGAAGCCCAGACCCTTGCTGAGGTTATTCCTCCCCAAACCCAAGCCAGCACTCCAGCACTGCTCACCTCTCAGCCACCTGCATCCTCCCTACATTTTGTTTAGTGTAACCCTGCGGTCACAGGGGAGGAAGAGGCTGAAATAACAAAAACAAAAGCCTCTCATGCCAACTTTAAGGGTCTGAGTCAGGAGAAGCCGTTAGAATGAAACACTTAAAAATTCAACCATCTGAGAGTGAACAGCCACACGCAGCGTTCACCATCCTGCCCTGCCTCGGAGACTGACCTGATGGTGAAATCCGTGAAACTTCATCTGGCATCAAGACTTTTTGGGGTTTTCCACAGCTCGGCAGGACACCCAGCAGGAAGGCTGCAGCCTCTGCGAGTGCCCAGCTCTGCTGCGTGCCCCGGAGGGACTCCCGGGAATGCTGGCACCGCTTCCCGCCCCCTCCCCCCGTCCGCCCCAGTTGCGAGTGCAGGTTTTGCAATCCTCCCCTGGGCTCACCCCGGGATTTCCAGTTCTTTGAGATTATGTGGCTGGGGCAGGAGCTGAATGGAGTGGAAGGAACGGGCCGTCCATGGATTCTGTTTTGCTGACATGCCAAAGAACCGCTCCAGAAAAGCGTTTTCTCCTCCCCACGAAGGAACACACTGTGCAGCGGCCGTGAGGAGCAGGAAGCGGGCAGGAGAGAGCCTGGAGCTGGGAAGCTTCCCTGCTCCTTTCCCGCCCAGCCAGGCACTCAGGGACTCGCTCTGCTCCCCTCTTCCAGCCCCTGACATCCCACTCCACCGTCCCGGACTGCTCCCATCTGCCCATCGGCTTTTATCCGCCCCTGCCCAGGCAGCGCCTCTGTGCCAGCCCAGGGATGCCCTTCCCCAGCCCAGCAGGACAGCAACATCACCACCAAAACTCTTTTTTGTGGCTTTTTACTCCCTGGTCCACCCAGGCCAGCTGCTTGGTAACATACCAAAGCTAAACAGCCCCAACTGCATCCCCAGGTATGAGATAAAGTGGGTGGATTTGTTGGGATGTAGATCAGAGGGACACCCAACAGCTCTGGCATTTTTGCAGCAACAAGCAGAGTCAGAGCCATTAACAAGACAAGTGCTGCTCCTTCCTGCTCTCTTCATCTGCTTCAGTCATGTAAATAGATTCAAATGTTCACCCCAAAATAATTGCAAATGCCACAAGAGCCATTTCAATGGATGGCAGAGGAGCAGGCAGGATTTAGGGCCAGCTGGAATAATTAGGGCGATGCAGACCAAGACAGGCTAATTAGCAGCAAAGGCTGCATCGTGAAAGGAGGCTGGAGCACAGAAGTGCTCTGTTCTCCAGGAGAACCAGCTGACAGGGAGCAGTTCCCACCGAGATGCTCCAGCAGCTCAGGAGGGAACAAAGGGACTCTCATGTTGTGCACGATGGGAGGGCGGCTGGGGCTGCCAGCTGTGCCAGGGGAGGGTCAGGTCAGACATCAGGAAGAATTTCCTCATGGAAAGGGTGGTCAGGCATTGCAAGGGGCTGCCCTGGGAGGTTTGGAGCCTCCATCCCTGGAGGTGTCCATGGAACTCCTGGATGTGGCACTCAGTGCTCTGGGCTGGTGACAAGGTGGGGATCGGGCACAGGTTGGACTCGATGGTCTGGAAAAGCTTTTCCAACCTGAAGGATCCCGGGATTCTGTGTGTCCCTGGGGACCACCCTGCCTGTCCAGCAGGCAGGGACACAGCCCCCACTGCTCCCACCCAATGCCACCAGCGTGGGGAAGCTCTCACTCCGTGTGGGGACTGGGAAAGGCAGGTGCCCACAGGAGCACGGCTGCTCCCCACGGCTGAGCTCTGGACTCTGGCTCTGCCCCTGCACGGCAGCCCCTGATCCTGGGAGGGCTGGAATGGGACAAACTTCTCCGTTGGGATCACCTTGGGATCACCCCAATGTGCTGGGAGGGCTGAACAACATCCAGAGCCTGCCTGGCCACGGGCCGGGGGCAACCGCAAACAGCCCAGCTGGTTCTCAGCTCTTCCGTGCAATTCTCCACTGAGAATTTCCCAAAATTTATGGGGCTCATTAGTCTGTGAGGGAAGAGGGATGGGTCATTTCCTCCCCAGCAGACACTGTGCTGGAATCGTGGTGTAATTAGGCGCAGGGCTGTCTGAGCAGAGACAGCCCTTCCAGAGACAACAACCCCTTCAAGATGCCCAAGCTGGCTCTGAGAGCTTCTCACTCCAGCAGGAATCAGGCAGCTCTCAGGGGCTGCTCTGGCACATCATGGCAGGGAATGGTGACATGGGAGCAGAAATCAGTGCCACAAGTAACTCAGGGGTGAAGCCCCTGAGTGCAGCTTAGACAAGGCAGGACAGGGATGTGACCCAGGGCCATGAGCTCTGGGTCCCTGGCCAGCATCAGGGCAAGACTGGCACCCAGAGCATGGGGGAGGATGGGAACCAGTGGGGAAGTGACAGCAGAGTGACAAGAGGTCCTACAGGCAGCAAGTTCCCTATTCCCGTGCTGGTGGGGCTTGAGCATAAACAAGGTTTACATCGTGTCCTGCCAGCTTGTGAAAGCCACACAGGATCAAGGGGGCGCCAGTGGGGGTGTGGACAGATGTGCAGCATCACCAGACAGATGTGCAGCAGCCACCCAGCACCCCAGGGGAACCACACGTCCAGCTGCTTGCTCTTACCTTCCCCCCGTAAGGTCATTGTGCTGCTAGTGGAGCTTCATGCTGAACCCGTGGCCACCAAAACACCTGGTGGGGAAGAGAAGCCACAGCGTTGATTTTTGTTTATTTAGCACACACACCTGCTCTCCTCCTCAGCACCTTCCCCTCCTGCCCACAGCCTCCTCCCAGGAGCCCCAGGGAAAGGTGTTGCTGGTGGAGCTGGTGGTCCCGGCTCACGGGCAGTGCTGCCAGCTGGACTTGGCACACCTGCCCTGAGACACCAGCCACAGCCAGGCAGGGACACACAGGGGGAAGCAGCGGGGCAGCTGCTCTTTTAGGAAATACAGCCTCCTGGAAGGAAGAGGCCCCAGGGGGACCCGAGGATGACAATCCACCTGGGCACAATTCCAGCACACACCGACTGGCACAGCAGCCTTGACCAGAGGAAGCAGCTCCAGACTTGCCTGCTGCAAATGCTGAAATCAGGCACCAGTCAGACAATGACCAGAGCACCCACACCAGTGACAGTGAAAGGAGACAGAGCCCAGAGGACCTGCAGGACCTCCTGGCTGCAGCCCAAGGAACAAAGCTCTCTCCAGCCTCACCACCTGGCAAGGCAGCAGCACCGGCCCCTCACAGCATGGAAATCCCTCCAGGCTGGGAACCAAACCCCTGCATGCTGGGTTTCCCACAAGGACTGCTCCATGCCAGGGAGCCCAGCAGCCTTGGCTGAAGCTGTCCTGCAAGCACAGAGCATCCTGGGGACAGCCTGGGACACAGAGCTGCATCAGAGCACCCTGAGGGGCTGGGACTCGGTGGGATCACGGGATGTCACTCTGCTCCCAGGATCACAGCATGGACATGGGACCATTGTGGGGTCACTGCTGCTGGGCCCTTCCCAGTCAGCTCCCCCTGGCTGCACAGCAGGTCCTGGCCTCGGAGGATGCTCCTGAGAACATTTCCAGAAGTGACACTAATGGCTATTCCAGCCACCCGAGTCTCCTCTCCCGCCATCGAGTGTCACCGGCCCCTCCGCCTCAGCACTGAGGAGAAACCAGAGGGAAACTCCACCCAGCATGAACTCTGCAAGGGCTTATCCGCAGTGCAGGCGCTTCCCTGAGAGGCTTCCTGCTCAACCTGGCCTCCACGGACTGCAGGATTCCAGCTCCAGACCGGGCTGAGGCTCCACGGAGCAGCAGCCGCGCCCCTGGATGCGCTTCTGCGGTGCCACGAGCGCTGAGGTGCAGGGACAGAGGTGGTTTAACAGCCCAGCCGAGTCACCCCGCTCCGGAAACGGCTCCAGCTCCTGCCCCTGCACAGACACACGGACAGGCACACGGACACGCACTTGTTTGTGACTTCCTTCCTGATGCTGTGCAGGGCGTCACCGCCAGCTGCGCCGAAACAACAGCTCCGACCAAAACCCCGGCTAAAACCCCCGAGCGAAACCCCTGGCCTCGGCACCTGCGCTGGGAACGGGTAAAAACCACCCCCGGAACAGCCCCCGTGCAGGCACAGCACCCTCGGCACTGAGGAAACACCATTTGTTAAAGTGTTACAAACAACCACAAAACCAGTTTCTGTGAGAAGCCCCATATGATCAAAAGCTGCATTTTTCTTTAAGCCATTCCCAGAAACGATTATCATTAAGTGCAGCCTCCCCAACAAACGTAGGTGTGGCCTGGAAAATTTGAGCTCAATTTGTTGGTGCTTAATAAAAGGATGAGGATCTGCAGGCGGAACAGCAGCAGAAACTGTGGTCGGCAAGAAATGTCCCAACATATCCAACTCACATCTTTACACATCAGCAATATTTAATTACTGAATTGATAGTCTCCAGTTCACTTACAAAAATAAACACAGCTTGCCTCAGGGCCACTCTGCTTCATCCCAACCTGAGCTCAGTCCAACGCTGGCACTGCTGATGGCAGCCCCGTTTCTCCCGGATGCTCCTGCTGGCAATTTGCACGGCACGTTTCAAAACAACCTGGTGACTCCCAGGTATCTCTCCTAGCAGGACTGGGATGTGGCGAGCATGGAGCACAGAACACGGGGCATGGGGCCAGCCCCAATCTCCACCAGGAGCCCGCAGAGGCACCATGGGGGTGGCTGCGGTCACCGAGTGCAGCGTCAGCCCTGTTGCACAACCCCCAGCTCGTGCTTCTCCACCCCAGAGCTGCACGGACCGGGACTGATCCCAAGGGACAGTGGGGACAGGGTCCAACCCATCCACCCCAGTGGTGGGACAGGGGCTCTGCACCCACCTCTGCTGCAGGTGAGCCATGGCCCGGAGCCTCAGAGAGAAGATATGAAGATGAAGCTGCAGCTCTCAAAAAAAAAAAAAAACCCACAACAAAAAAGAAGCTGCTGTCATCCACCATGTGGTGAGGGCAGCACCGCTGAGAGCAGGACGGGTTTGGTGACTGAAACTGAAGCTGCACTGCGGGTCATGAACCCAGGGCATCCACCGGAAGAGAGGCCAATCCCAGTGAAAACACAAACCAAATGCCAGGAAAAACACCTGGGGTTTGGAGCACCTTGGAATTCTGTGTCCCTTGGAAAATACCCAAACAGCCCTGACAGCCCTGTGGTTTACACTTGCACCTCTGCCATCATTCTGGGGAAAATTAACAGTCAGAAGAATTCAGGGATGAGTGTTCAAGCAGCCACCTCAGCACCCAAACCACACAGAGGCTGCTCCAGCTGCATCTTAGCACCCAACGGGCTCAGGGGACGAAGGGGAACTTATTCTCACTGCCGAGTACCTAGAAAAATAAACCAGCAGAACCTGCCGCCCCGAGGATTAAGCTTCAAACACTTTCTGGCTCAGAAAAGCCTGCAAGGTGGGAGCCCTGAGCCACACCACCCATTCCAGCCGAGCATCCCTGCCCTGCATCCCACAGGGCCCAGCCAGGGATACGGGCACCACATGCCAGCCGGCTCCAAATCACGTCAGCAGAGAATCCACAGACATCTCACAGCACAAACGGACTGCTGGTTTGTCGCCTCAAGGCTGTTACGATTAGCAAAACGTTTTATTATCCTGCTCAGTGCTACAGTGTTCCTCAAACGATAAAAATCCCACCAATTTCCAGTAACTCCCCCCCGCCCACCCCTCATTCCAAGCACGGCGACGGCATTTTATCATCCGGCGATGGAATCCTCGGCATCCACCCTGCCAACCTCGCAGGGCAACAGCCTTCAGCTCGGGGTGGCTGATTAATTATGGAACGCCCAAGGGGAAAGCTGCCGGCAGGAGACAAGGATGGAGGCACTCTCCCACTCCCCAGCACCTGGCACCGCGTCCCCGCACCGCAGCAAAGCTCTGGCACGTCAGCCGCGCTTGTGCTGAAATGGGACACGAGCTCTGCACTTCAGAGGGAGCTCCTGACTTTTAATTAACCCACAGAGCTTCAACCTTCTTTAATTACTCTGCAGTCGCTCCCTCGGGGGGGACAAAGGCAAAGCCAGCGCAGGGGCCGCTGCAGGGACAGCGATGCTCCCATGTTGGCTCCCCTTGTGCCCTGACCAGTGACTCCCCGCTGTCCCCACAGAGCTGGAGGAGGAGGAAAGCACCGAGCTGTCCCCCAGCTCCTCTTGTTCTGGGAAGCTGTGGCTGCCCCATCCCTGGAAGTGTCCAAGGCCAGGCTGGATGGAGCCCTGAGCGACCCGTTCTAGTGGAAGGTGTCCCTGCCCATGGAAGTAGAAGATCTTTAAGATCCCTTCCAACCCAAACCACTCCATGATTCCGTGATGATTCTATGATTCCTCTCCATGCCTCTGACCAGGTCCCTCCAACTCCCACCCCTCATCCACGCTATGTCCTGGGGATCCCCACAGGAGAGGGGCACAGGGCGAGGGGAGCCGGGGGTTGCAGCCCCCGTGTTCACTCACCACGCTCGATGCAAACACAGCTCTTCCCTCACAAAACTGCACAAATATTCCCTGCAGGAATGCGGTTGGGGTAACAGGTATTGGTGTAAGGGAGGAGTTAAACAAAGACCAGCAGCAGCAGCAGCAGCATCTCCCTGGGAAGTGTGTACCTGAGACAGAACTGGAGCAATGAGTTATTACCTCTGCTTCAACACAGAACAGGACACTTTTTCTCACCCTACTGGCCATGGCTTAGGAGAGAACAACAGAAGATGTCAAGAGGACGGATTTTTTGTAGAATTGTGATTAAGTCTGTAAGCTGTAACCAAAAAAAAAGCTCTTAGGAGTAGAGATATAGATATGTACTGATGCTTCCGAATAAAACCTTAGGATTCACTTGCATCTCTGCTGGTGTGTCTCATCCCTTCATGTACCACACGGGTGGTCAGAGCCTGCCATACAACAGGGAGAAAGGGAAGTCAGAGGAACTGCCAGAAAAAACACTAAGTATCTTCAAAAAATATTTTCCCAATCCAAACGCCAAACCCTAAGTCTCAATAAGCTCCATTCTTGCACGCACAAAGATCAGGATCTGCAAACAAAAAGTTGTTTCTGCAAGACAAACCCCAAAACCTCAAATTTGCTTAAGAAACAAAATCAAAGTGTTTTATTTCCCCATGCAGCAGCAGCAGCCCCGGGGCCGGAGGCACTGCATGAGGGCAGGGAAGGGCAGCAAGGGCGGAGGTGCCACTGCTCACCCTGCAGGCAGGGAGGGGAGAGGGGACACTGCTGCACCCCCCCATCCTCCCCAGCTCCTCTGCTCGTTCTTGTCCTGTGTCCTGCAGCTCCCTCAGGAACACAGTCCTGAGCAGGGACCAGCCCCAGGATCTCCAGCAACGCCCAGCCACGCTCGGCACAACGGATGCCATAACAGCAAGCGCTCGGCGTCTCCACAAAGCCAGAAACTTCGGGAAGCACCAGCACCCACTTCAGCAACGTGTGAGTTCGTGGCCTCCCACTCCCCGCCCCAGCGAGGACGGGCAACGACTCCCCCCCCTCAAGCCCTGGCACGGGAGAAGCCCTCGTGAAACCAGCGATGGAAGGAACGGAACCGGGTCCTTCCGAGACTGCGCCGCTGCTGCCTCGTCAGCCAAACCACCCCGCGCGGCACATCCGAGCGCCTTCCTGTCTGCACCAGCCCAGCTGCGAGCCCTGCTCCTCCTCTGCTGCCTCTCCCATCTGCACACGCTGGGCCACCGAGGCCTGTGCTTGGTGTCCCTCCCCTGCGCGGTGCCCGTGTCCCAAGTGCCACCCGGCCATGCTGGCCTGCGGCCAGCTGTGAGCACAGCTGCCCGGGCTGGGGCTGGCTGCTCTCCCACCCCCCCTTGCAGCTCAGCCACTGCCAGCAACAGCCGCTCACGCCACGGGATCCCTCCCAGCACCGAGCAGGAACAGGAGCACTGGAAAAGCTTCCCCTGCCCCAGCACGGTCAGCCTGCGGCTCTGGAGTCAACGTGCCTGTGGCCATTCCTCCGTGGAGAAGCACCTGGATGCTTCAGCCCCTTCAGAGCCCCCAGTCTCAGTCTGGGGCTGGGAATGAGTGCTGGGAAGCAGCCGCTTGCTTCACTTCCGAGCGCTGCGCGTTGAGCAACCCCTGCTGCTGCTCTTGTTTGCTGTCCCTGGGAGGGGACAAGGGGCTCCTGCAGCAGGGCCACCCCCGGCCCACCCTCCTGCCTGCACCACAGCACGGACTGGGGATGAAAAGTGGGGGAAAAGGCATCATTCACCTTGAGAGAGGATTTCTTTGAGGAATTCTGCAGGAATTCTGGAGGCAGACCGGGCACTAAAGGCTGGGAAAACGGAGTGAGCCAAAGCAGGCAGCCGACACCAGGGCAAGCGTCTCCTGCGTTCTGCAGAATCCAGAGGGAGACGTGCTCGGCCGAGGCTGAGGTTCCTCAAGGCATCACAAATTCATCACAAGGCGCATCTGCACGGTGCCAAATAAAACCACCTGCTGGGGGTTTGTTTTCTCTCTCCAAAAATCTTCTTGACAGTCCCTGCATTTTAACAGCGCTCCTGCCATCCCACACATCCCCGAAGGCTCAGCGTATCCGTAATGCAAACTGCCTTTGGAAAAATCTCCTTAAAATAGCGGCAGAAATCACTAATACAGTTTGTAAAACCTACAGGCAGAGGACGGCAGTGGCACGAGCCTGCCCTGCTGCTGAGCCCACCAGTGTCCTGCAGAGACCCCAGGCCCCAGCCTGGCACATCCCCCCGCAGTGAAGCCCGCCAGCACCAGCTGCTGTCCCCCAAATTCCAGGCTGCCTTCCCTGTGTGACTCTGCACAGACCCCGGGCTCCCTGCGGGCTCTGCAGCACAGCTGCTCCCGCGGTGCCACACGCAGCAGCCTCGGGGCATCAGCTGCCACCGGCACGCGATGGCAAACCCCGCTCGCGGGCGCCCGCGCTGGCACTTGACAGCTCCCCACGAGCACACTGCAGCATTCCCACGAAACACACGGCAAATCTGGAAACCTGTCGGCACCAATCACTCGGATCTCCCCACTCAGCCTCGCTCGGTGCCCGAGCAGGAGGGAGCAGCACGGCTGTGCCGAGTGGGGACTCGCCTCCTGAAACCGAGTCCAAGCAGCCGGCGGGGCCTGGCAGAGGGAGGCGTCAGAAGGGGTTTCAAGCTGTGAGATGATCTTTGAACAGAGCCCGAGCGTGCAAACAAACACAGCGAGGGAGAGAGCAAAGGCCTCTGTGGTGCAAACCATCCCCTGCCTGCAGAG
Source organism: Machaerirhynchus nigripectus (assembly GCA_013397975.1). Taxonomy (NCBI): domain Eukaryota; kingdom Metazoa; phylum Chordata; class Aves; order Passeriformes; family Dicruridae; genus Machaerirhynchus; species Machaerirhynchus nigripectus. The sequence continues at coordinate 148,185 of VZRQ01001473.1, forward strand.
GAGGGCGGCCCAGCTCACACTGCCGGCCCTGGGGACATGGTGCTGGCAGTGCCGGGAACTCCAGCGCCAGCAACTCCAGCCACGAGTCCCAAGGAACTTGAGCTTCCTAAGGACAAAGCGTGGATGCCACATCCCTGCCACGCAGGGCACAGCCGAGTAACAGATGGGCACTGCCAGGAGAGTACCAGTGCTTTGGGTGGGCTGTGAGTTGTCAGTGCAGCTGCTCAGGAGCCCGTCTGCACCCCTGCCAAGGGACCCACATCCCACAGCCACCCTGACCTCGGTGCTGCCAACACCTCTCGAGCCTCAGCAGAGGCTGACACTGCCCGAGACCCACAGGTACAGCCTCTCACTGGGCTCCCACCTACCCAGGCCACCACACTCGTCCTGGTATAGGAGGGCAGTCCCAACCCCGGCTGAGCTCTGGACAGATGGACAGCCCCAGCCCATGGGAGCCTCTGTGTACGGCAGTGCTCGGGTTATGGGGGCACAGTTTGGTGCTGGGCTGCCAGAGGGGTGCCATGGGAGCAGAGAGAGGGGACTGTGTGCCCAAGGGCAGAATGGGAGGATAAAGGTATGAGGAGCACCCTGCACTGAGCACGCTGTCCCACCTGCCGTGCATCCTGCACGGTGCTCTGTGCACTGAGCACCCTGTGGCACCCTCAGCACACCGTGCACTGCACTGAGCACCCTGCACCCAGCACCACGTGTGAACTCAGCCCTGAGCATCCTGCACTGACCACCCTGCACACAGCATCACGTGTGAACTCAGCACTGAGCATCNGGCACCCTGCCCCCAGCACCACGTGTGAACTCAGCCCTGAGCATCCTGCACTGACCACCCTGCACACAGCATCACGTGTGAACTCAGCACTGAGCATCCTGCACTGACCATCCTGCACCTAGCACCACGTGTGAATTCAGCACTGAGCATCCTGCACTGACCATCCTGCACCTAGCACCACGTGTGAATTCAGCACTGAGCATCCTGCACTGACCATCCTGCACCTAGCACCACGTGTGAATTCAGCACTGAGCATCCTGCACTGACCATCCTGCACCTAGCACCACGTGTGAATTCAGCACTGAGCATCCTGCACTGACCATCCTGCACCTAGCACCACGTGTGAATTCAGCACTGAGCATCCTGCACTGACCATCCTGCACCTAGCACCACGTGTGAATTCAGCACTGAGCATCCTGCACTGACCATCCTGCACCTAGCACCACGTGTGAATTCAGCACTGAGCATCCTGCACTGACCATCCTGCACCTAGCACCACGTGTGAATTCAGCACTGAGCATCCTGCACTGACCATCCTGCACCTAGCACCACGTGTGAATTCAGCACTGAGCATCCTGCACTGACCATCCTGCACCTAGCACCACGTGTGAATTCAGCACTGAGCATCCTGCACTGACCATCCTGCACCTAGCACCACGTGTGAATTCAGCACTGAGCATCCTGCACTGACCATCCTGCACCTAGCACCACGTGTGAATTCAGCACTGAGCATCCTGCACTGACCATCCTGCACCTAGCACCACGTGTGAATTCAGCACTGAGCATCCTGCACTGACCATCCTGCACCTAGCACCACGTGTGAATTCAGCACTGAGCATCCTGCACTGACCATCCTGCACCTAGCACCACGTGTGAATTCAGCACTGAGCATCCTGCACTGACCATCCTGCACCCAGCACCACGCGAGAACTCAGCACTGAGCACCCCACACCAAACACCCGGCACCGAGCATCCTGTACTGGGCGCCCAGCACTACTCTGAGCACTCCACACTGAACACCCAGCACCGAGCATCGCTCTATGTCCCCAGCACCGAACCCCCTGCACCGTTCCGCTCACCCATGGCCGCCCCGTGTCCCCAGCACCGCACACCCAGCTCTGTTCTGTGTCCCCAGCACCGAACACCCTGCCCCGTTCCGCTCACCCATCGCCGCCCCGTGTCCCCAGCACCGCACACCCAGCTCTGTTCTGTGTCCCCAGCACCGAACACCCTGCCCCGTTCCGCTCACCCATCGCCGCCCCGTGTCCCCAGCACCGCGCACCCCGCACCCCCCGCACTGCGCACCGCGCATCCCCCG
>VZRQ01001473.1:159156-170126 GCA_013397975.1 Machaerirhynchus nigripectus
TGTGCCCGGTGGGCCAGCTCGACGTCCCGGCTCATCAGCGTCTCTGACACGCCGCCTTTGTTCTGCCCGGTCCCTCCTCCCCGCCATGTGCTGAGTTAGGGGTTTCAGTAATGCTCCCCTGGGCTCTGTCTCTATCTGGAGGCTATAAAAACCCAGCCGGAGGCTGCTGGACATGTCACCTCCCTGGGCACCAGTGCCTCAACCCAGGTAAGCGCCAGAGCCTGGAGCAGCTGCCCAGTGCCCGTGGCTGGGGCCTAGGAGAGAGCAGCTGCGGGAACATGTGGAGGAGCATCCAAAATCCGGGGCTAGCCCTCTCCTCAGCACCGGGAGCTGTGGCAGGGGCTGGGGGGTTGGGGGGATCAGGGGCTTCGCTGGCTGTGGCAGCGGGAGGGTGTTGATGCTCAGCGTGGGCACGCAGCCACCTCCGCAGTGCTGCTGGCTCAGCACTGCCCTGCCAGCGCCAGGGCTTTGGCTCAGGGAGCTGCCAGTGGGAGGAGGAGTTTCCCTGGGCACGGGCAGGGATGCCTGCCAGGGCCAGGTGCCCGCTGGGCCAGGTGCCCGCTGCTCCACACGGCCCTGGTGGCAGCTCCAGCTGGGCGGGGAGAGCCACAGAGCTCTTCATCTGCTCCAGTGTGGAGCCACCCCCTTGTTGTTGTCCCCCACACTGCTGGTGAAGGGATGTGTGTGGGCTCCTGAGGTCGTTTTCATCTGGGCAGAGGGGCAGCTTTAACAGTGCCCTTCCCCTGTGCTCTGGCAGAGCCACCATGACCCACCGCTGCAAGAAATCCTCCGGTCTCTGGAAGGTATGGGAGCCTGGGCAGGACCAGCACCACGCCCTGTGAACACCCGCGAGTGCGGCTGCAGCATCTGCTCGGGGCCTTGGCACCCCTAAAGCCCCCTGACTCCCTCTATTCCCCCCCCCAGATCGTGGTGTGGGATGAGCCTTTCTTCCAGGGGAAGAAGCACGAGTTCACCACCGACTGCTACAGCACCCCGGAGCACGGCTTCAGCACCGTCCGCTCCTGCAAGATCGAGAGCGGGGCGTGAGTGGGGGTCCCGGGGCACTGCCACCCCACGGTGCTGCGGGACCCCGCGGATAGCAGGGGGGTTGGAGGATGGAGGCCTCCAGTGCCTTTTGCCACCCGAGCCGTGGGGCTGCCTCCTCCGGGCGCCGCTGGGTGCAGCGAGCACAGCCCCGGCTGTGAGCGGGGCGGTGGGCACCCCGGGGGTCTCACCCCTCCCGCCCCGGCAGGTGGGCAGGCTTCGAACACTGCGGCTTCCAGGGGCAGCAGTTCGTGCTGGAGCGCGGCGAGTACCCGTGCTGGGAGGCGTGGAGCGGCAGCAACGCCTACCACGTGGAGAGGATGTGCTCCTTCCGCCCCATCGCCTGCGCCGTGAGTGCCCCCGCCCCGGCTCCCCCCGCGGCGCGGCCCCCGGAGCCCACCGCTGGCCACGGGCAGGGTGGCAGTGCCAAAGCCGCGCCCGTCTTGGCCGCAGGACCACGGGCGGAGCAGGCTGATGCTCTTTGAGCAGGAGAACTTCCAGGGCAAGCGGGCGGAGATGAGCGACGACTGCCCCTCGCTGCCCGCCCTGGGCTGGGGCAGCAGCACCGTGGGCTCCTTCCTTGTCCGCTCCGGCGCGTGAGTACCCGGGGCTTGCAGCCTGCCGGGACCCGGCGCCGGGGCACGCAGCAGAGCCGAGGATGCTCTGGCAGCTGCCGGGACCCTCCCGCTGCCCGGCGCTCCGCGGTGCCGCCAGCCCCGAGCCACCGGCGCTCTCTGCTCTGTCGCAGGTGGGTCTGCTCGCAGTACCCGGGCTACCGGGGCTTCCAGTACCTCCTGGAGAGCGACAGCCCCGCGGGCGAGTACAAGCACGTGCGGGAGTGGGGGTCCCACGCGCAGACGGGCCAAGTCCAGTCCATCCGCAGGGTCCAGCAGTGACCGCGGGGCCGGAGCCCCCGCGCCGCCGGCCGCTCGCCCCGGGCACCGTCTGTCCCGCGGGGCGGCGGGGACAAAGCTCAATAAAGGCTCGGTTGTCCAAGGTGGCGCTGGCAGTTGGGAATGTGGGGCCATGGGGGTGCGTGGCCGGCAGTGATGCCCCTCTTGGGGGCAGAGTGGGGCTCTGCACGGGCAGGGTTGAGGTGGAGGGGAATTTTTCTGCCCGGCTGCAGGGACTCTGCAGGACCCCCACGTCCCACCACCCCACAGGCACCATCTGCTCCGCCAGCTCCTGCCAGGGGCGGGAAGGAGCTGCAGGATCAAGCAAGCTGCAGGTGCACACTGTGCACCTATCCCCGCATCCGTGCACGCCCTGTACCCATCCCAGCACTCTCACACACCTGTACACACCCCTGCACCCATCCCGGCACTAATCTCTCACTCCCGCACACCCAGTGTGCAGCCAAAGCTGGGAATGCAGCAGGGAAAGGTTGGCCTGGAAAAATTCCTCCTTACAGAAGAGCTCTGGAGAAGAGCTTTGATGTGGTGAAAATGTCCCATCCATGACATTTGCAGCAGCAAGGCCACCAGCGGAGGGAATGCTGCCCAGGAAGGGATTCTCTCCGCAGGAAATCACAATTAAAAGGGCAAAACAGAAGAAGAAACAAAAAGTTGTGGGATGGGCTGAGTGAAACCCTCCTGCGCCCCGGGGCAAACCCGTCCGGAGACGGCAGCTAGCGAGACCCGAGGAGCGGAGCTTCCCGTCCCCTCCATGGCCGCAGATGGTGGGGACCCCCGCCCTAGGCACCCCCCTGGGGCTGCCCAGCCCCTCCCCAGAGCCCTGGGGGGACGCGGCGTCCGGGAGCGGGGCCAGCACATGGCCAGGCACGGTGGGCAGCTGGCGGCGAGGCCGGGGGTCCCCGGAGACCCGGCGGGGATTTGGAGAACAATGCGGGAGCCCAGCAGCTGCACAGCGCTGCGGAGGGGCTGTCACAGCCCCCGGACGGGAGGGGAGCTGTCCTCGGCATGGGGGGCTGTCCTCGGACAGGGCTGTGTCCCCAAGCCGAGCTCGTCTGTCTGCCATGCGTCCCCACCCAGCCCGGCCGCAACCTGCCCACCATGTCCCCAGGGGTGTGCCCGACAGCCCCTGCCCGGGGATCCTCGTCCCGTGTCCCCTGGGTCACACCCACGGCTGTGGGGAGCCCGTGACACCACGGCGGACGATGTCCTGGCAGGGGGTGACAGTGGCCTTTGCAGCGGCTGTCGTGGCAAAGGGGTCCCCCGGGTCTCCCGCGGCGGGAGCGGTGCGGAGACGGTGCGGGAGTGGCGCGGAGAGCGGAGCGGGAGCGGAGCGAGAGCGGTGCGGGAGCGGTGAGGGAGCGGTGCGGGGAAAAGGTGACTCGACCGCATTTCCAGCATTAAAATTTAATGCGAGTTGCAGCATCCTCCTGCGCCGTAGGTAGGGCCGGGGGGGCCAGGGGCTGCTGGAGGAGGAGTTTGCTTGGCCGCCTCTTCCTCAGGGATGCTCTGGGAAAGCTCCAGCACAAAGGACCGGCGCGGCGGGCAGGAGCGAGCGGAACCGGCGCCCCCCAGCCCCAGCCCGGCCCCCCGGGAGCAGGTAACGCACCGCGGACGTAGTTCCGCTCCCTGCGGACGGTGATGGGGCGCCGGTGGGGTCTGCGGTCGTCGGGAGCCCGGGGGCAGCCCCCACCTCCGGGCGGGAGCGGGGGCCGATGTCGCCCTGGAACTCGGAGGGTCCTGCGGGTAGCGCTCCGGGAGGTGCGGAGCTGGCGGGCGCGGCTGCTCCCTCCACTCCATTCCCAAAAAATACCCCCGCCCTCTATATGTTATTCCCTGGTTATAAATAATCCCAGGAGAGGCCCCCCAGGGCAGGATCCCCTCTTCCTCGGGGGTGCCAGGCCGGGGCAGCCCAGGCCCCCTCCCTTTGTTAGGGCCGGAGCAGCCGCGCATCCCGCAGCGTGTTCCCGGCCACATCCCGGCCCGGCGGGCGATCCCGGTGATCCCGGTCCGGAGGCAGCACTGGGCAGCCTGGCCCCTCCCCGGACACTGCCTGCAGCCCCCGGCCCAAATCAGAACTAACTGCTGCGCCGCTTGTTTGTATTTTTTTTTCAGAATCCTCATCAAGAATAGGGCTCCTGCCAGGTAAATGGATTCTTGCCTGATTTTCAATGCTCCCGGGAGGATTTGTAGCCAAAATGCCGTTTTACTGCTTTGTCTCGAACCCCCCATTTTCTCCTAAAGCTGATGATCCCAGGAGGGGTTGAGAGGCGAGGCTGGGGCCAGCAGCCCAGGGCACAGCACAGCCCCTCCTTCCCCTCACAGTTAACCTGGCAGATGCTCTTCTTGCGGAGCCATTTTCTCTCCCTCATTGTCTCGCAGCCTTTTGTGTGTTCGGCTAGGTCCTGCCCGGGGAGCCAGGAGGAGCACAGAAATAATCGGGTTTTCAGGCGTTCCGGGCTTGCAGGGAGCCTCTCACACCCTCACCCTCGCCTTCTGCCGGGCTGCCCAGCCCCAGAGCTGCAGACAAAGGCAGCAGCGCCTGGCACCACTGCAGCAGCACCGGAGCCTGGGCTGTGCCAGAGCCTGGGCTCTGCTGGATGGCAGCGAGGGTCGGGCAGCGCCGGCAGGGGACAGGGCAGGGGGGTCTGGCCACCCCGCTGGGGTCTGGGGGCCCCGGGTGCCCGGATGCCGCATCCCGCAGGACATCGCTCCGGAATCTCTGGCGGCAGTGCCGTGCCTGCTGTGCCCTCAATCTCCCCGCTCCTGCCTGCAGCGGAGCTTGTGCTCCTCTCCCTCCCTCCTTGCTCGAGGAGGGGGTTCAACCCCCATTTAATTCGGGTGTCCAGCTCCCTCAGGGGCACCGTGTGTGCCACCCACGCACGTGGCAGAGGCAGCTCAAGCTCGCACCCAAGACCAGTGTTTAGGTGAGTCCTGTCCGCACAAAATTGTTCTTCCCTCCCCGTCTCCTGGGATGTGCTTCATCCCCAGATGGCAGAGAGGCCATCCTGCCGCCGTCACGTCCCGCCTGCGCCACCACAGGCACCTCCCGCTCGGATCCCGGCAGGGGATGCATTTGCCAGATGCTCAGTGGCATCTCCGCAGCTCGTTCCCGCTGCTCGGCCCCACCGCAGCTGGGCTGCAAATGCCTCCTGGACGTGCTGTCCCCAGGGGAGGGACTGTCCTGCCGGCAGCGCCTGCGGCGTGCGGGGACAATGAACCGTGGGAAGCAGGAGCGGCTCCGCAGCTGAACTGCAGAGTCATCACGGCCCCGCTCCCCCGGGACCTGCTGCCGTCCTGGTTTGCCCAGGCGGGCAGGGCAGGGCAGGGCAGGAGCAGGGGAAGGGCAGGCCACAGACATGGGCTGGCTGCTGGCACCGGCCACGTGTCCCCAAATCCCTGAGGAGGCGGAGCAGCACCCACCGCAGCGCGGCTGTGACCGCCAGTCGCCCCAGTTTAACCAGTGCCTGTGGAACCACAGGGTCCCAGTGACCCGGCTTAATCACAGGGCAGGGGCAGAGGTGGCAGCAGCAGCGGCAGTGGCAGTGGCGATCAGTCCCTGCCTCCAGCAAGAGGTAGGGAGAGTTTAGGGCATTGCCACCGTTTCTGGTGTGGTGGTTCCTGGTGCCCCCCTGTGCCTGGTCCAGCTCCCTCGCTCTGCAAGGGGACAGGGACAGGAGGGTCCGTGCCCAACCCTCCTTCCAGGCTCCTGCCCTTCCCTGTTTCTCTCCCTTGCTGCGTTGGTTGTTTCTTTTGCAGCTGCTAATGACTGACCTGAGGTCTGTTCACACAGTCCCCTCGCTGCCTCCCCGGGCACAGAGCCACACAGAACAGGGGACATTGCACGCCACTCCGGTAGCTGCTGACCACAGGTAGGACTCTGGGGAGGGGACACGGGTGGTGCCAGCCCCATGCTCTCCCACCTCTTGTGAGCCGGGAGGGTGCTGGGCAGCTGGGACCAGCCTTGCTCCCCAGGGCCCCATCCCCTGGAGGGTTCTCCCCAGATGCTCAGTGGCATCACCCCAGCAGGGTGCAGGGGTTCATGCCATCCCCGGGGCCACCTGCATGAGAGGATGTGTCCCCTACGCATGGCCAGCAGAGGGGAGGGGGCAGCTGCCATAGCCCAGGGTCTCACAGCATCTCTGCTCCCCAGTGCCACCACCCCAGGGGCACAGCCCCAGCTCCTGCCTGGCCAGACTGACCGTGTCCGGAGGGCAGCTGGGCTCAGGAGCCGCCATCGCCACCAACACCTGATGCCAGAGCCGGGCTGGTCCCAGCAGAGCACCCCGGTGCCCACTGCCATGGCGTGGAGCCACGAGCCCGGCCACTGCGGGGGACACAGCCCAGGAGACCGCGGTGGTGACACCCGAGGACACGGGGCTGCGCGTGCACGTGGTTTTCCTGCAAGGTGCTGGGGTGTCCTTGCCTCCCGCTGCTCCCCCCCAGACCTGTCCCCTTCCCTGAGCGCAGTGTAGGAGGAGGGAGAAGGGAAAGGGAGCAGGGGCAGAGCTGTGCCAGCTCCTCATGGAGACACCATGGCCAGAGCTCAGCGGGACCCTGTTTGTCCCCACTGATCCTGCCCTTCCCTCCGGCTGTCGCTGAAGTCCCGGTGCTTTCTGCTCGGGAGGTGCCGTGTCTTGGCAGGACCCTGCCTCTGCTCCCCTTGGAGAAACACCTGGTTTGTGGAGCACCCTGGAGCGTGGGGAGGAACATGGGCAGTGAACCCTCCTCCCGTGGCCTCTGCAGTGGCCCCATAAGCGGGTGGGACCGTGCCCTCACCAAGCAGCCACTCGGGCCCATGTCCCCACACGGGCAGAAGGGCGGGGGGGGGCAGTGCAGTGGCCTGGGGGCTGAGGGCAGACACAGCTCACGGCAGGTGTTAGGGCCTTGAAGTCCAAACTGGAAAAGCGTCCTCTTGGGGACCAGAGGAGCTCATGCTGCGGGAGGAGGGACACAGGGCAGAGGCTTTCCTGGGTGCCCTGTCCCAGCCCTCTTTCTCAGGGCATGGTGTTCCTGCCACCCTTGGAGCTCTGCTCAGCCCCATGGAGAGGCAGCTCCTGATGGGGAGGGGGTAATCTGTGGGCCACCTTTCCTCTGCTCCATGGGGGTTTTCCCTGCTGGACCTCCTCCTCCCTGCACGTGCAGTGGGAGCTTGGTGCAGGCCTGGAGCAGCTGTTGTGGTCTCTGCTGGACCCCTGCTCTCGCAGAGCTGCCTGGAGCCTCACCCCAGACACTGCCAGCAATGCTTTCACCCCTTCCTTCTCTGCTTCTTCCAGCTCCTTTAGAGTCCTTTAGGCACTGCTGGGACTGTCTCCTCCATGCATCCTGTCTCTCACCTTTCCCAGTCCTGGGGGTGGGAAGCACACGCTGTGAGGGGACACTCGCTGCTGAGGCCTTTGGTACCTCCCTGGTGGGGATCAGGGAGGCAGATGCCTGCTGAGCATCTCATTCAGAGACAGGTTATGTTCCACCGGCTAAACCCTCCACTAACACCTTCCCTAATGTCAATCCGGTGGCAAAGCCCAAAAACGCCTCCTGCTCTTGAGCCAGAGCCCTGCTGACGGGCCTGGCTCTGCATGCTGCCAATATTAACCTACTAACCTGCTGGGAGCCCTGTGCCCTCCCCGGGGCTGCCACGGGCCCTGGCACACGGACTAACCCACTAACCAGCCCAGCGCATGCCCTACTAACCCGCAGCAGCCCTGCCTCACGCCCACTAACCACGGCAGCAGCGCTGCCTTTAAAGGGGAACGGAAAAGCTGGAAAAGGGCTTCTGAAGTGCCAGGTGTTGGTGCCAGGCTGCACAGGCAGAGATGGGCAGGGGCAGCCAGGAGAGAGGATTGGCAGCCCTTGCCCAGCCCTGGGCAGGAGTGGTATCTGCGCAGGCAGCCCCAGTCCCGGCTGTGGGCAGGAGAGGGGCCCAGCAGCCCCTGCCCGTGGAGGCAGCCCCAGTCCTGGGCAGCAGATGGGACCAGCAGCCCCTGCCCATGCAGGCAGCCCCAGTCCTGGGCAGCAGATGGGACCAGCAGTCCCTGCCCGTGCAGACAGCCCCAGTCCTGGGCAGCAGAGGGGACCAGCAGTCCCTGCCCGTGCAGACAGCCCCAGTCCCGGGCAGCAGAGGGGACCAGCAGTCCCTGCCCGTGCAGACAGCCCCAGTCCTGGGCAGCTGAGGGGACCAGCAGCCCCAGTCCTGGGCAGCAGAGGGGACCAGCAGTCCCTGCCCCGGGCAGCAGAGGGGACCAGCAGTCCCTGCCCTGGGCAGCAGAGGGGACCAGCAGCCCCAGTCCTGGGCAGCAGAGGGGACCAGCAGTCCCTGCCCCGGGCAGCAGAGGGGACCAGCAGTCCCTGCCCTGGGCAGCCCTCGGCAGCACGAGGAGAGGGTTTCTCCCCACACGCCCTGCCCGGCTCTGCCTGTGGAGCCTGTTGCTGACTAGGAGCCTAAAACGGTTTTATCAGCAGAAGCTTTTCAGTTCCTTTTTAAGCCAGTAGATCTCTGTTACTAACACATTCCTGAACTGAATTAAACAAACTAACCATTGCTGCTTTTCTCTTCATTTCTCTTGCAGTGCGTGTGTCCTCTAAGGCAGACCAGTGCCCTGCTTCTGTTACTAACCTGTACTTCTGTTCCCACTGTACTAATCCGCCCTGACTGTTTCTCTCTTGCTACTAACAACTCTCTTTGCACTTTGCCTCTTGGGTGCTGTTTGCCATGACAGGTGACGGTGGCTCCTCCTGGACTTACTCACCTGCAGCACCCGATTTTCAGTGCTGCTGAGCATCCCAGGCTCCCGTTTGGTACCACGGGAAAGAAGATGCTCAGGCTGGGGCACTTTGAAAATTTCCCTCTTGGCCCATTTTCCAACAAATTTCACGTGGCACAACGAGGAAAAGAGGCTGGGTGGCAACAGGGCAGTACAAACTCATTAATAATGAGCAGTAATGGCTGTAAAAGTCCAGCAAACCCGGTTTGCAAAGAGATTCAGCCACAGAGGGAAGGCTATTGCCTTGAGCCCGAGCTCGGGGCTCTCCTGAGGCCCCAGGTCACCTGTCATGGGGAATGTTCTCGTGCTGCTCCCAGCATCGGTGCTCTTGGGCTCCTCTCTTCACCCCCTTTGTGTCTCCACAGTTTACCTTGTGCCTGGTGCATGTGGAAGCCGCTGCTGGCAGCGTGGCCCCGACTAACTCAGCTCTGCGTCACCGCCGGGTCGGTACCTGCAGGGTCCCCTGGCCCCAGCCAAGGGCAGGGGTGGGCAGTGGGTGTCTCTGCCATCAGGTGATGGGGGCACAGCCTGGGCTTTGCTTTCCGTCCACCTATCAGCCAGATGAACGTCCCCGGCCTCTGCAGGGGTCCTGCCAGGGTGAAGGATCCAGGCCCTGGCTCGCTGGTGTGGGTTTGGCACACGGCAGGGCACCGACAGCATTCAGGGCTGCCATGACCAGTGGGGCAGAGCCAAGCCCTGTGTGCCAGCAGAGGACAGTGGCCCTGTGCTGCTGGCAGGGACAGGCTGGCTCATGAGGACATCTCAGACTGTGGTGCTGGGGGGCCACGGCACCCCTCAGCCAAGGGTCACAGCAGTTCTGTCCAGGGGGACAGACCCAGACAGGGTCTAGCTCTGCGTGGTCTCTCTTGGCTTTGCCTTGTGCTCACTGCTCCCAGTCGAGGGCCTCCCCAGACCACCTGCTGTCACTGGCCGATGCCACTGTCACTCTCCTGCCCGCACTGGGAGGCAGAGCCGGAGCGGAGACTCCTGGGTGGCCCCATGACACTGCCACCACCCCTGGGCACCCCTGCTCTGCACGAATGCCAGCCTGCTCCTTCAGCTGGGGGACCTCTCTCAGGCTGAGGCGGGTCCCCTCCTCACCCAGCTCCGTGTCTGTCCAAGCTCCACCTTATCCCACTAATCCCCCAGCTGCCCTTCCTCCACATGGCTGGCACCAGGATGGGTTTTTGGGCTGATGCTCTTGTGTTTGATGGAAGGGGGAGACAGGGCTCCTCCTGTGGGGAGCACAGGGACAGGAATGGGCCAGGAGGACAAGCCAGGTCGGGCCCAGGGTGGGCGGGTTCAGGACTCCTGCAGAGGTCAGTAACACCACGAGCATAGGGTTGGGGTTTTCAGAGCCCACCATTGTGAGTGACTCTCCTCCCTGCCCCACAGACCCCCCCTTTCTGCTCCAGAGCAGCCCCAGTGCACACAGGGGGACCTCCCCAGGCTTGTCACTGAGGGGAGCCGTGGGACAAGTCACCCTGATGGCCCAGACCTGGGCAAGTGTCACCTTGCACAGGCCCCTCTGTGGGGACAGGCCACCAGTGCCCATGGGTAGCTGCTCCCCCTCAGAGCGGGGCAGGAGGGGCACAGAGGCTCCACCAAACAGCCAGGTGGCTCCTTTGCTCTGCTCCTGCACCTCAGGGCTCCCTGTCCCTGCTCCCCAGTTCCCGTGGCTGGCAGGAGTTGATCTCTCTCTGTCCATCCGTCTTTGCTGGTGCCCCCAGAGCTGTCTGGAGAGGGGCACGGGGTGCAGACCCCCCTTCACCAGCAGTGGTGGGGCCGGGGAACCCCAGCAGTGGCATGGGCAGAGGTCCAGCCCTGGGGTGCGCTGTCCTGCCCAGGGTGCTCCAGCCCAAGCTGGCCAGGGCTGCCCCTGCTCTGTGCAGGTGGGGCTGGACACTGACCAGGAGTCCCATAAGTCGCCACAGCCCCAAGGATGTCCCCAAAACCCCGAGGATGTCCCCACAGCCCCGAGGATGTCCCCACTGCCTGTAATGTCTACTGTGAACATGGCAAGTGTGCAACCACCTCGCAGCCTTCTGTCTTTGTGCAGCGTGGGGGGCTGGGGGAACCCCTGTGTGAGGCTGGGCTGGGGGTGCCCCAGCTCCCATGGGGGCGGGGAGGGGACAGGACAGGCCGTCCTCACCGCGGCCACCTCGGTATCCTGCTGAGGAGCCGGGACCACCGCGGGTCTGACGGGACCGGAGGGGCCCTGGGTGGGCAGTGGGGGAGAAGGGGCTTCGTGCCG
>VZRQ01001473.1:177177-193072 GCA_013397975.1 Machaerirhynchus nigripectus
GTGGATTGAGGGATGGAGTCTGTGTGATGGTTCACACATTCTCCCTGAATGCCATTTCTGTGCAGGTGATTCCCTCATCCAGGAGAGGAAGCCGAGGCTGATGAAATCCAGTCTCCTCTTCAGTCTGATTGGGATAATCCACAATGAGCTAAGCAAAAGGAATTATTACTGAACGCAAATAGAAGTTAAATAAAGCTCTTTAGGAGCTGCTCTGAGATGGACCATCCACATCAGTCAGGGAGAAATCCATCACTGGGACTCCTGATCAGCTGTCCAGAGCTGCCCACACCCTCATTACCTCCCTGTTTACGGGGACAGTGATGACACTGTGGGGGATGTGGAGAGGAGTCACAGCTCTGACACAGCCTGGGGACAGCAGAGCGAGGTGGGCAGGGGGATGAGGGGTGGCAATGGGGACAGGGGGTGTCCGACCCGCACCAAGGAGCCATGGAATATCCTGGTGTTTGTACTTCCCTGTAACTCACCCACCAATCCCAGGGCTGACATAGATGTATTTTTAGCTGCTGCAGCACAATTAAGTCTTCTCGTTAGTCTCAGGAGGAGAAGGAGGCTGTTGGTTTACTTGCAAATGCTTGAGGTAATTCTCTAATGGCTCCTCCACCATTACACAGACACTGTTTTCCATCTCTTATCATATGTAATCCCTAATGATTCCTCCGTTATGTCCTGTTTTATTAAAGCACCATTGAACTATAGCCTATTGATTTAGATTTCACAGACAATTGAAATTTAAATTGACTCCAAATTGAATGTCTCCATGCAATCTGTGTTCTGCACTAAAGACAGATAAAATGCTTCTATTTTTGATAACAACTTACAGCGGAGGCACATTTTAATTTCAGGAGGCGCAGAAGGGCATCAGGATTTCCATGACAATGGCAGGTGGCCGGGTGGCAGCAGGTTCCTGACCCCTCCGGGCACTTGCTGTCCCATGGGGCTCGGAGGGAGTGGCAGGGCAGCGTGCCTGTGGTCATTTGTGTTGGATTTAGAGAAAAATGGGACTTAACACCGTGAAGGCTGTGCCCGGGGAATTCCTGGAGGGCTCTTGAACTCCTGAGCGCCAACTGAGCCACCCGTGCCGGCTGCCCGAGGTGCCAGTGGGTGCTTGGCCACTGGGATGCTTTTCACAAACCACAGAACCACGGAATCCCAGACTGGTTGGGGTTGGAAGGATCTTCAAGCCCGTCTCATTCCACCCCTTGCCTGGGGCCAGGTTGTTGGTGCTGCTGAGGGATATCAGGGGATGCTCCAGCCCCAGCCAGGAGCCCCCACACTCCTGTCCCCAGGCAGGGGCTGGCAGGGCTGTGGGGACCACCCTTCCCGCCAGGGCTGTATCCATCAGCCAATAAACAGCTCACTGCGGGGCGGAATCACCTCCGCTGGCGTTGGGCTCGGCTCCAACATGGACATTATTCCCAGCGGGAGGCACATGAGCAGAGCTGGTGGCAGATCACAGCCCGTAACTCTTGGTTATTTACACCCAGAGCTCCTGGGAGGCCGAGGAGCGGGGCCTGGAGCTGCAGGGATGGCCACACTCACCCCGAGGGGACACCCAGGGATGGGGGACAGGGAGTAGGGAGTCACGGTGCCAGGAATGGGCACAGCTCCTGTGTGCTCCTGTCAATAGTCTGGCTGCCCCAGCCGGGTCTCTGCACACCCAGAGCTGGATTTAGCCCTTAATTTGGTGAATAAAACCTGGAAGACTTTTGGGGTCCAGTGGGGTTTTCCCCTCCGGTGCCGTGTTCCGACTGCACGCTCCATGTCGGTTCTGTGCTGCCAGAGGGATTCTTGAGGGTGTCCTGAAGGTGTCCTGGATTGATGATCCTTGTGGGTCCCTTCCAACTCCAGATATTAGGAAAAAAATCTTCCCTGTGACGCTGGTGAGGCCCTGGCACAGGTTGCCCAGGGAAGATGTGGCTGCCCCTGGATCCCTGGAAGTGTCCAAGGCCAGGCTGGATGGGGCTTGGAGCAGCCTGGGACAGTGGAAGGTGTCCCTGCCCATGGCAGGGGCTGGCACTGGATGGGATTTAAGGTCCTTTCCAACCCAGCCATTCCAGGATTTCCCAGCCATCAGGGCTGTGTGTGGGACCAGTGCATGCTCCAGGGGTGGGGAGGTGACAGGAGACCTAAAAAAACCCTGCTGGCATTGGTGCTGCCCACCTGGAAGGACAACACACAACCCCCCCAAACAGCTCTGCTGAAACCCACCTGCCTTCGAAACCCACCTGAATTCCTACAGCCAGAGCTGTCACCCAATTTCTCAGGGCACCGTGGTTTTCTCCGAATGATAGACAGTAATTAAAACTCAGCTAATAACCTCCTCACTCCTGACATTTCTACAGGGGTTTTCTTCACCATTATCTACATATAGATTAAAAATTGTAATTGGACCAGAGATAGGGTTAGAAAAATCCACCCCCTTCCCACTGATCGTTTGCTGCTGAGTGACACTTGGAAATTTTATTTAATCTGGGGAAAATTGAGTTGAACTCCGGTAAAAGTTGAGTTAACGTGAAGTACCTGTGCTGGGTAGGAAATGCACTTGGATGAGGGACGAAAGGAAAGGGTGGGAAGGGGGGTGGAGCAGCAACAGGCATTGTATCGATGTTTCCGTCCCAAAAAAAGTTAAAAAATGGAGGAATTGATGATGTTGGCAGCACCAGCTGCTTTGAAGATTCACTGGGAGCAACCAGCCAAGCTGAGAATGAATCCAGCCTCACCCAGGAATTCCCAGTCTCTTTCCATCCAGTCCTGTGGTTCCTGTTTTCCTGGAATGCCCAACTGCCCCCCGGCCATCCTGGGAAAGCAAAGATCCTGTGAAATCCGTGCATCCTCCCACCCATCCCAGCCCCACGATGACTACAGACACTTAATTATGACCTCAATAATTATTATACCACGGAATTAGTAATGGGATAATGACAGCATTTATTGGAAGCGGTGACATATTAACTAAGCGGGGCAGTATTAATTGCAATGGTGAATTATTCTCATTGCCACTATTTCAATTCTTGTTTTGTCACTATTACGTTTATGACAGCAATAATTACATCTCTAATATACTCATTATTGGGAGATATACAGAATAAGTCTGGATAAATGCAGCAATTAAGGGGTAATGCTCCTGGTGGGGAGTTGAGGAGCAAGAAATGGCTTTGGAGGCTGGTTTTAAGGACTCTCCTGGTGGAGTTGACCTTTCACAGGATGAAGGCTCGGCACGGGGGAAGCATCCTTGTTGGCACAGGGATCACACTGCTCCAAGACCCCTCAGCTCCAAGAGAGCCTCAGCTCCTGCAGATGGTTCCAGCTGGGATGTCCTGGGAGGTTGCCACAAGCAGGGGTGCCCAGGGGTGCCAGTCTGGGGGTCCCTGTGAGCTGGGGTGCCCGGGAAACATCATCAAGATCATAAAGTCCAACCATCAACCATCAACCCAGCCCCACCACCCTGCTCACCCCTAACCTGTGTTCCCGAGTGCCACATCCCACACGTTTACTGAGCACCTCCAGGGATGGGGACTCCACCACCTCCCTGGGCAGCCCCTTCCAAGGCCTGACCACCCTTTCCATGAAGAAATTCTTCCTGAGGCTGTTTCCTCTTCTCCCGTCATTTGGTGCTTGGGAGAAGAGCCCGACCCCCACATGGCCCCAACCCCCTTCCAGGGAGCCGCAGAGATCAAAAAGATCTCCCCTCTATGATCCACGCTGCTTCTCGGCCCAATTCCTGCTCCTGTGCTTCTCTCCAGGAGCCAGACCAAGGATGTTTGTCCCGGAGAGTGCTGTCCCCCCTCCCCGCGGCTCTTTCTCCAACCCCATCCTGTTCTTCCTCGCAGTGCGCTATTCCCAGCAATCCTCGGCTGGCTCCGCTGCCCTGCGGCTCTCGGGGTTCGAGCCCTCCCCACCAGTCCCCGCTGCTCCGC
Organism: Machaerirhynchus nigripectus; assembly: GCA_013397975.1. Classification (NCBI taxonomy): domain Eukaryota; kingdom Metazoa; phylum Chordata; class Aves; order Passeriformes; family Dicruridae; genus Machaerirhynchus; species Machaerirhynchus nigripectus. The sequence goes on from VZRQ01001473.1 coordinate 181,116, forward strand.
CTTGCCCAGGTGTGCGGTGTCGCGGTGTGTCCCCACACGGTGTCCCTCTTCCCCCGCGGCACGGCCGCGTCCCGCCCCGCCAGCAGCGCCGCCATCCATCACCGCCGGCCCCGCCGCTCCTCCCGCAGACAATGAGGGAAAATCGGGCTTTTCAGGAGCGCCACTTTGTTGTTCGTACAAAGGAGTTGGGCTGTTAACACGTGTAAGGTAATGGGATCCCCCCCGGCTGCGCGGGGCTCTGCCTGATGGATTACCCACCCCATTCATCTAAATTATGTCACGGGCGATGAGCAACTCGCTCCGTCCGCCCAAAGCCACGGCCGGGGTGGCAGCGCTGACACGCGCTGGCTCTCGCTGTCACCGCGGGACAGCCCCGTCCCCACCGGGATGGGGCCAAACCCCCCGGGTCAGGGCGTCCTGCCCAGCGCCTTCCAGCGGGACATCGGGGTCACATCCCCCGAGCAGCCCCCGGGGCGCAGGGCGGGTGCCAGACCCCCGGGAAGGTGCTGCTGATGTGGGTGTGGGCAGGGTGGGGGGCGTGGGTCCCGCCCCGGCTCCGGCACAGAGAGTCCCTGTGGTTTTCCAGGCATTCCAGTGCTTAAAAGGGATTATAAAAGAGACGGAGAGTGGCATAGGCTGGTAGCGACTGGAAAAGAGGGAATGGTTTTAAACCAAACGAGGAGAGATTTAGGTTTGATGCTGGGAAGAAGTTCAGAGGGCAGTGGGCACCTGGCACAGGCTGCCCGGAAAAGCTGTGGCTGCCCCATCCCTGGAAATGTCCAAGGCCAGGTTGGACAGGGCTTGGAGTAAATTGGTCTAGTGCAAGGTGAAGAATTTCTTCCTCTTAGTGGAGAGTTTCTTCCTCTCGCCCACGTCAGCTCCCAGCTGCACAGAATCCCCAGGGATCGCACCAGCGACAGTAAATTGGGTCCATCCCTGCTCACACGTCCCACGCTGGGGCTCACCCCAAGGAAGGATCAAACTGGCTTATTTTAGAGATGAAAAAAAGGAAGGAGAGAAGGGAGAGAACCCAGTTTTCCTCCCAATTTGGTGCCACGCTGACGCCTGGAGATGGTGTCTAATTTGACAAGGCCGTTGGTCCTGCAGTGATGGTGTTTGACTAATGACAGGATGAACTCTCTGTCGGTGCTGCCTGCACTGGAATAGCCCTGGGCAATCACCCAGCCACATGTTCCAAATGTGGCAAAGGAAATTGTCTAATAAAGCGATAAAGTGAGGGACTCGCTAAATGATTTGTCTTTTAACTATTGTAATGGAATTTTTTTTTCTTTTTTTTTAACATTGTTTTATGTTGGAATACAAAAAATTATTACAAGTAATTAGAGTCATTTTGATTCAAATCTCTGCTTGGGCTTGACATATTTTGCATACTTCCACCCCATATAACAAGTCAGCTCATAAAAATGCAGGCAGCTCGGAGCGTGGCGGCTCAGGCAAGAGCCGGGGTTGTCTAAACCACCGTCAGATGCCTTCGCCTCAGCGAGGGGAGGGGAGGGAGAGGGGGGCTACAGCACCACGTAAATTTATTTTGTCTCATTAGGGAGCAAGGAAGAAGCGAGTTCTGCATCGCCACGGAGCCGCAGCGTCACCGCTCCCCTGGCACCGGCACTGGCACGGCTCCCATCGCGGCTCCCTGGGCACCCACACCCCCAGGAACCAGCCTGGGAGGGGAATGTTGAGTGTTTCATCCTGATTCTTCAGCATCCTGAGTGCGCGCAGGCTCTGGGAGGCTCTGAGCGGGGATTTATCCACCCTGCCTAAAGCAGGAGTGTTTGAGCACAAAGCCTTTGGATGTTGGGGGTGCTTGACAGGCTTCCTCTCCCCTCCTNTTAATAACGAGGTAACTGATGGAGTCACACGAGCCCCGTCAGCCTGGCACACACAGCACGGCACAGCCACTGCACCAAAGGGCACCTCTGCCCATGGCACCGGCCAGCCGGGAGTGCTGTGCCCAGGGAAGAGCTCGGGAATCAGTGACTTTCTGAAGGCAGCACTCAGCCTCGTCGGGAACAGTTTAGCACAGGGCAGGTTCTCCTCTGCAGGTGCCAGGAACAGGTCGGTTCTTCCCCAGCAGTCAGGTCTGTGCTGTTCAACTTGCCCCAGTTCCCACCCAGCTCTGGCTCAGCTTCAGCTGCTGCCCTCCTGCCTCTCCTGCCCAACACAGCCTGGACCAGCCATAACTTAGCTCCAGACCCCTGAGGGGTGTCACAGCAGGATCACAGCAGCAGCAGGAAGGGGGTCAGTCCCAGAGGACTGGCAGGTCAGACAGGAGGGCTCAGTGCCAGGCTCTGTGCCAGGCTGCCAGACTTAGCCCTCAGATGTTGGGAAAACCCCGAGGATGGCTGGGTGGCTGCGTGGTGCCCATGCTGGGGCTGGCGGGGCTGCTTGGCTCCCCAGGACTGCGCCAGAGAGGAGACGGTGCCATTCAGCTGGGGCCAAATCCTGCTTGGATCCCCGGAACTGTGGCAGAGAGGAGTCTGAATGCTGCCTGTCCCCCACGGAGGGACCATGGCACGCTGACAGCACCGTAGATCTGCTCCCGACAATCAGAAGGGATCTCTTGCCCGCCGCTTTATGTATCTCACCCTGTACACAGCATCTCAATACCAGATCTTATTCTTTCTATTTGTCTTGTTTGAAAGCCCCTGTGTAAGAGAGACAATTTTTTAACTGTAAGATGGATTGCCTGGAGCTGTGCGACAGCAGGGACGGGAGGCAGGGGATGATGGATAACGTACAAATGATTAGAGGACAGGCCGCACAAATTCAGATGGAGAAAAAACCGTTCCCGGCAATGTCACGGCTCCCTCCCCTCTGGTCAGCGCTGCCACGAGCCCCTGGCAGTGCCCACGGCTCCTTTTCTCCAGAGCTGGGTGGTCTGACACAAGCCCTGCACCTCCTCAGGGCTGCAGAGCTGCAGCAGGTGTGACGCTGGTGCCGCAGGATCCCTCCAGCCTCACCCACCCACCCCTCCTGCGGAGCTCGGGCGCAGCGTGGCACGGGCAGCTCTCCCCAGGGCTTCCTCCCCACCTCGGCCCGTTCCCAGGGCAGCCTCAGGCTGAGAGGATGATGAGTGCCAGAGAAAGGGGGCAGGGGCAGCTGCCAGACCATGTCTGTGCCATGGTTCTTGCCAAAGCCGAAGCCCTTTCCCAAAGGGAATGCTCCAACCTGGCCCTCTGGCTGCCGGGCTGATGCAGGATCCCACCCTCGGTGTGTGCCAGGCCCCCCCCAGCCACGTGGCACTGCCAGGGCTGTGATGGCACAGGCTGTGCCCCGTGGGACAGCCCTGACACCTCAGCAGAGGGCCCACAGCCGTGCAGGGTGAGGGCTGGGTGCTGCCACAGTGCCGGCACCGCCGCTGCCCGGGGACACGGAGGCAGCCCCCGCTTCCAGCCTGGCACGAGCTGCCAGCGGAGCTGAGCTGGGCTTGGAGCTCCCTCCACCGCCTTATTAATCCTGATTTACAGGCACAGGCAGCAGCCCAGGGCCCTCCTAACAGGCTGCCCAGGCTGATGTGCCTGCGCTGGAGGCAGCGGTGCCCGAGAGGAGGCCACGCTGAATTATTCAGATCCGCACGGGAAGGGGAGCGGGAGCCGCCGGTGCGGTGCGGCAGAGTCCCGGCTGCGCTCCGGGTGCCAGCAGGGTGCCAGCTGACAGTCCCCTCACACATCGGGGGCCATCAGCACGGCAGGGTCCCGAGCCCCGGTGCTGGCAGCGAGCAGGACCCGCCCTGCCCGGAGCCTCCCGGCGGTGACACACGCGAGGTGCCACACGTCACCACTGCCAGCCGAGCCTCTCGGCACGAGGGTGGAGCTTCCCCTCCATCTGCTCACCCCGTACAGATGCCTGCACCTCTATTACACCTCAGCTCGGCTATTTTTCAACTTAAAGGGCTAATAATGCCTTAATAAAACTGTTTAATTACAGAAAATGGCCTTTATTAAACATAATCCCCATATGGTTGCAAAGTACTTATGGCCACATCCGTTACCTGGGAACGTGGAGCTTCTCAGGTGGCACCAGCATTAACAGGGTGTGTTTAATTTATCCCACAGCACCCACGCTGGTGCTCTGAAGATTAGAGGAGTTTATCACGAGGAGTGGAAGCCTTCACCTGTGCAGTCCCTGCCGTGTCGCTGAGCCCCTCCTGAGCCCCTGAGCCCCTCGCGGTGGCCCCCGGGCTGCGGTCACACGGCCGCTGCAGACCCGCAGCAGGGCCCTGCGGCCTCTGGGGTTGGGACCAGCCCCCTGCGGCCGCGGCCAGGCACGGGGACACCCCGTTCGGTGGCAGGTGCTGGTGTCCGTGCCCCGCAGCCGGCGCGGGGTGCAGCCCCGCTCCCGACACCCCGACGCAAGCCGGTCACAGCGGCCGATGAATCCATTACACGGAGATGCGTTTTCCACGAGATGCTGAACCACTGGCTCCGAAGCAATTAGCGAAAGTAATGAACTTCAGTGCTGCGGCATCGAGGGGAGCCATTAACCCTTTGTCCTCTGCACGAGGTATCTGGAGTCCATGAAGAGCTCCGGACCCTCCCGGCACCCTGGCGCCAGCTGCTCGCACCTGTGCGGGGTGACAGTGACACAGCCGGGGGTCTCTCTCGCCTTCCCACCACAGCCCCACCTGGAGGGAGAGCCCTGCAGGGCTCCCATGTCCCTTTGTGCACCCATCCCTCTCCAGAACAGACATCCGTCGCCTGTCCCGAGCTCCAGAATCCACACAGGGTGTCAGGGATCCATTCAGGGTGTCAGGGATCCACACAGAGTGTCGGGGATCCGTGCAGGGTGTCAGGGATCCACGCAGGGTGTTGGGGATCTGTGCAGGGTGTCGGGGATCCATGCAGGGTGTCAGGGATCCTTTCAGGGTGTCAGAGATCTGTGCAGGTGTCAGGGACCCGTTCAGGGTGTCAGGGATCCACACAAGGTGTCAGGGATCCCTGGAGGGTGTCAGGGATCCATGCAGGGTGTCAGGGATCCATGCAGGTGTCAGGGACCCATTCAGGGTGTCAGGGATCCATGCAGGTGTCAGGGATCCACACAGGGTGTCAGGGATCCATGCAGAGTGTCAGGGATCCACACAGGGTGTCAGGGATCCACGCAGGGTGTTGGGGATCCCTGTAGGGTGTCAGGGATCCATGCAGGGTGTCAGGGATCCATGCAGGGTGTCGGGGATCCACACAGGGTGTCAGGGATCCCTGGAGGGTGTCAGGGACCCGTTCAGGGTGTCGGGGATCCCTGCAGGGTGTCAGGGCTCAGCGCTGCCTGCACAGGGCGACGTTCTGCCTCATGGACTCATTTAATCCTCCAGCACACAGGAATTGATCACTTTGTGCGGGAGCAGCACGTCACAGGCTCAAAGAAATGTCCCTTCCCAGGCAGCTCCGCTGGTGCTGGAGGCCTGGCCATGGGCCCGTGGGAGAGGTTTGCTGAAGACAAAGGGGGCTGCAGGGACACCTTTGCACCCCTCATCCTCATCGAAGGCTTGGTGCAGAGCTGGAGGAGAAGGAATTGCGCTCATTTTTCAGCTGCCGCAATTTTACGTGTAATTAAGTTTATTAATTGTGTATATTAGTGATGAAATGGAGACACATGACTGTGGGGGCCCGCCCCAGCAGGCATCCATCTCCCAGGCATCTCCCGGGCCCTCTCCCGGAGGACCTGGAGCTCTGTCACACCATCTGCTGAGGGGTCCAGTGGGTGCTTGGGTCACCCCACTGCCCTCCCCTGGCCCTGGGGCAGGGTGGGTGTTGCTGCTCCTAAACCTTGTGCAAATGGGCCCCAGAAATGCTGCTGCGAGGGTCCTGGGGCTGTGTAGGGTGCAGCTGAGGGGCTGTTTGGAGCAGACCCTGCCCAGCAGCAGCAGAACCCGTCCAACCTGGCCTTGGACATTTCCAGTGTTGGAGCAGCCACAGCTGCTCTGGGCACCCTGTGCCAGACACTCTGAGGACAAGAAGAGAGATGGTGCCAGCGTGGGTGGGTGGAGAGACGGACAGGAAAAGGAAAAATAACTCATTATAAATTGGCAAAATCTATTAATTGCAGTATTAACATGGCAGCCCCTCTGACCGGTCTGTGCCTCAGCTCAGCCCCAGCATCCCCTCCTGGCTGGTGCTGCTGTCCCTTGGGGCGGGCAGGGGTCAGGGGACCTGGTGGCCACCAGCAGGGACACGGCAGGGGCCGGGCTGAGCACAGGAGACTCCTCTGGCAGGTTTCTCCCTCGAGGGGGTTCAGCCCTATTAATGATTTGCTGATTCTCATGGCCCTGGGTGCAGCCAGAGGCTGAAAACTCCTTGTTTCCCGGCTCCACGACCCTGTGCAGTGATGAGCCTCTCGTTTAGATGCTGCCTCGGCCTTTTGTCCTGATTGGATGTAGGTTTTGCCACTAAGGAAAAAATCCAAAGGACGGAGCGTCGGAGCACAGATGCTCTGGGTGTGCTCCCAATTCACCCCAGCGGGCTCTGGTGCTGCTGCCCCGCTCCCAAAGCACCACAGGCTCTGCTGGAAGTGGCTTGGGAGCGGAAGGACACACACAGAGTCCTCTGCAGGCGTTTGCTGATGGGGTGGCAATGGCTGTTTGTAGGGAAAATATCATCTTCCCCCCTGAATCTCCGGTGTTTGCAATCCCACCTTCCATCCCAGGCCAGGGGGTCCGGGAGTTGGTGCCTTCCCGAGCTCATCCGCCTCTGTTTGCAGCCCGAGCAGCCCCAGAGCGCAGCCCCACAGCTCCCTGGGGCCGGGCTTAGTCCCAGCCGGGCACCTCAGTCACTCTTTCCATGACGTACTTTTTGGGAACATCTGGTTAACATTTTCCAAACGAAAAGAGCTCTCCGTTGCTGAAAAATGGCTTCTTGCCCCTTCTCAAAATTGCTGAGATACGTGAAAAATCGTCCTTTTTTTTAGCTTCCCCGAGGTGTTCTGTCCTTAATTTGCTTTCCTGAAGGAACCTGTCTGTAGGGTCAGAAGCCGCCATCGGGGTCCCTCCCAAGAAACACCTTCCCTGGACAACGCCCCTTGGATCAGCCACTGCCTGCAGACACCCAGCTAAACCTCGAGGGACTTTGTTCTGGGGGTCCCCTCCTTGGGGTCACCCTCCTCGTCCCTGTGAGGGGACGTGACTGTGGTTTGACTGCCAACCCCAGGAGCCGGGGTTGTCCCCACTGCAGCAGGGGCTTGGAGCTGCTCCCCACTGCCAGGCTGGTGCTTGGGAGGTCTTCAGGCCCTTGGCTTGCAGGCACGGGGCGAGACCCCCACCCCACAGGTCCCACGTCCTCCTGCCCACGGCAACCCAGGCTAAAGGGATTCTAAAGGTTTCAACGGAGGGGAGAGTTTACTTTTTTTTCCCCCCCTTCAAATTTCCATCCCTCGGATTTGATCGGGCCCTCTGGGGACCGGGATGCCGTTTGATCTCATTTTGTGTTCCATTTCTGGTGTTACACCTTGTCACGGTGTATTAAGTGCCATCAAGCTCCGCAACGCGGTGACACGAGAACCTGATGCTACATGATCGACAAAAACGCACCCGTCCCCGGAGAGCTGCTGACAGTGTCAGCTCCACCACGCTCCCGCCCCGTGCCAGCCACAGACCCCCTTCCCTGGCAGCTCCGGTGCCTCCGCCGGCGCCGCGGAGCCGGGGGGAGCCGAATTCCATTAAACCTGATGTCCTGGAGCCTGACACCTGCGCAAAACGAGGCCCCAGTTAGCAGCAGGATCCGTACCCAGAGGTGGCTGGAGCACCTTGAGGCTGTGCAGGAGCAGAGCTGGCGGGGAGCCGTGGGGCCGGCGGGCAGGACCTGCCTGTTAGCAGGAAAAACCTCGAGGGGCTGCGAATTCCGGAAAAAAACCCCTAAAGCCGGGCTCGCACACAGCCAGACCGATCCCCTGCCCTGCGGAGGGATGGGGACACCGGGAGGAGCCGGGGATATTTGGGCACAGCAGCAGCGGGTGATGCTCAGGGTGTGCTGGGCTGGAGGGCATCACCCGCCGCCCCCGCCGCTGCTGCTTGGGGGATCCTTGCTGGTTTAATCCGCAGTTATTTCCCTTATTTCCCTCTCCCGGCTTCCCTGACAATCGTTAATGTGCGAGTTGACTGATTTTCATGGTAATATGCTAAACAAGTGCCTCTTTCTCTCCGCAGCGATCCGGCGGCTCCGCCAGAGCCCGGTGATAGACTTGGTGCACAATACCCTGATGCAGGGAATGTGGCGTGCCAAAGTAATTCCGAGTGAAATCCCGGGGGATTTATGTCAAGGACAAAATAGTGTATCCCATGGGTAAATATAGTTAGCACAGCTGCAAAACAGAATTTATTTCTTGTTTGCGATATCATTTGTAAAGTATGGCATAGGGGAAGCTTTAAAAATGAAATTATAGCAGGCAATAAAAAAAGCTCATAGCACTGTATTCAAATTATGCAACAGTAATATGCCGAGTTCATAAATAAACATCTCTTATTAACCCTTCTCATAACAAAATGGTGTTTTTTCCCTGGAAAAAAAACACGGAGTGATAAAAACATCAGGAAACACGGGTGAGGCGGGGCTGCAGACGGTGGTACCTGTGGGATCCGTGCCATGATCCCGCATCCCAGCCGAGCCCAGCTCCAGAGAAAGCCGGAGTTTGGGGGTGGGCAGGGCAGTGACACCCCCAGCCCTCGGCCCTGCTCCCCCAGCCCCTCCTGGGTTATTAAGCCAAGCTCAGAGCAGTTAATCAATTTTGTTTGCATATGCAGGGAGGGCGCTGCCATTTCATTAGCTCAAGTAAGGACTCAGCACACTTCGTGCAGCTTCAATAATTCTCTTTAAAGTTATTGAGAAATGGATGCTTAATTATATTTGCATATGAAAAATAGGGTCTAATTAGTTTGATTGATTATTATTTTAACCTTAATGACATTTTGAGTATCTGTCCCAACTAATAGCGAATGTATCGCTAATAAATCACGAATTTTTATAGTGTGTTCTATCGAGCTTCCTTTTGAAATACATTTTATTAATCCACCAGAATGTATTGAAAGTGAAACAAGTCAAACAACTGCTCATTTATTAAACCGTTTAAATGTCAGATTTATACAAGTGTAATAGCACAGGAAATACGTCCCCATGAAAGACATCTGTGGGCCAGGGACACTCCAAATCTTCGTTATTTTAGGGAAATATATTAAGGAGATAAAAATTCAATTATGTCATTTATTGCACTAAATAAATTTATATCGACTGGCATAAATGTTTTGCATTAGCAGATGTTCTCCCCTGCAAACTCCCGGATTTGCTGTGGCCGAGCCGACGCTTCCCGACGGAACAGCGATCCCGGAGTGGTGGCACCTTCCAGCAGGATCCCGAGCTTTGCAGGACTCTGGGACCAACTCAGCCGTGGGAACACTGGGAAAAATCCCAGCTGGACCAGAGGGGTCAGACGTGGGGCTGTGGGCCAGGCTGGGAGTGAGCAGGAGCCCCCCACCCCGGGAAATAAGAACCCGGATTGCTTCTGCACTGTCGGTGATTGGAATTCTTGGGGGGTGGTGGTGGTGGTGGTGTCCCTGCCATCAATGCCTTAATTAGAAATTAGGATAGTCACATTGGCATAAATTAAATCAGACTAAAGATGATTAACAAAGTAATGCAAGAAATCATTAAATTAAACCACTGCGCCAAGTCCACTGCTGATCTATCACAAATTTGGGCTGCTAATGAGGTCTTAATTAGTGAGTTCGGCTGGAATAATTCATGTCATTCAATTCGGAGAAGATACTTTATCTTTTTTTCCAAGACTCGATGCAAATGTATCAACAAATGGGCCAACAAACAAACAAACAAACAAACAAACAAACAAACACGTCCCTCTGGCAGCTCAGCCCGGCCCTGGCAGCGGAGGCTGGGAATTGCGGCAGCGGGTTTGGCTCCCCCCGTGCCCCGCGCCCCGCACCCACCACCTTGCCCATCTTTTTGGGGCTGGACCCCGGATTTTGTGCAGCAGCGAGAGGGTGCAGCCCTGCCCCGGGGCAGAACCGCAGCGCAGCCGCCTCCCGCAGCCCGGGGGACGCTCCCCGGTCCCCAGCGTGTGGCACCGCCGGGTCGCCTCGCTGGAGGCGCAGCGGCTGTGCCACCACAGGGCTGCGAGTGGCAGTGTCTGCAGGGTAATGAACCCAGAGCGAAGCAGCCCCAGCAGTGCCAAGTGGGAATTACTCGATGCTGGTTGCCAGTGGGGAGTGCCGGAGAGGCAGGAGAAGTCCTTGGGCTCAGCGTGCCTGGGAAGGTGGGGACGCGCCAGGCTCCGTAGGGTCCCTGCATTGGCAGAAGTTCGTGGAATCATGGAATCGCAGGCTGGATTGGGTTGGAAGGGAGCTTAAATCTCATCTCATTCCACCTGTGCCATGGGCAGGGACACCTTCCACCACCCCAGGGTGCTCCAAGCCCCATCCAACCTGGCCTTGGGCACTTCCAGGGATGGAGCAGCCACAGCTTCCCTGGGCACCCTGTGCCAGGGCCTCAGCACCCTCACAGAGTAATCCCAGGGGTGCACAGTGTGGTGCCGTGCCAAGAGCAGGGAGGGAAGTCGGGGTACCAGGGTCCCCAAAAGCCTGAGCAGCTCCTCAGCTGCGCCACACCGGGATGTGCCGGAGGCCAGGAGCCGGCGCTGCGCTGTCTGCTGGAAAATAAACCTCCCAAATCGGCTACGGCAGCTTTGGGAAGTGCCTCAGCGTTGGAAATAAGGACAGAGAAGCCGGATCGGGAACCCCCAGCATCTCCCCTCCCATCCAGGGGCTTGTGACCCATCTGCCGCAGATCGCCAGAGCTCCAGAAGTGGGGGGATTTTCCACCTGGAGTCTCTCCAGAATTGGGTCCCACTGGGTCCCCCGTCCCAGCACAGCACAGGAGAAGGACAGGAATGAACAGTGATCTGTCAGCCCCGCAACACAGAGCAGTGGGAACATGGAATGATCAGAAAGAGCCAGGGAGGGTGACCTGGAAACCTCGTCTGCATGCACTGAGGGCTGCTGCCGTGACTACGGCGTGGGATGTGTTTGGGGAATTAAGCAAAGCACATCACTTTTTTTGCATAATTGAATTCTCTGCATATTTTTTTCTTTCTGTGCATAATCTTCCTTTCATGTTGTTCATGTACTTCCTAGATAATTCAGAGGTTACTTTCCTTGAAAAGAAAATACTGAAAGAACCTATGGCACTATATCCTTAAGTATTCCACTTGTTGTAAACTCCCCGAGGAATCTTACAGACACTAAACATCAGTGGAAAAATATTCAATACATTTTCAGAACAGCTCTTTGTACTTGAAATACTCTGGTTGATATTAAAATATTCTCATCTCCCTATAATTTATAAGAATTCATAGAAGTAAGAGGACTCTATTTCTTCCAAATTCTGTTTAGTGGTGGCACCGGGTGGTGCCAAGCACGGCGAGCACGGGGCACAGGTCAGTGTGTGCCCGGCGTCACGAGCCTGGGGTCACATCCTGCACCTCCCACCCCAGCCAGGACCCCGGCAGGGATCACGCTCTGCTTCCCAGCACACGAACAAAAGGAGATGTGGAGGAGGAGAGGAGCGGAAAATTGCCCACTGACATTTCACCGGCAGCTCCGGCACAGCTCAGCCCCGGCCGGCGCGGGGTGGGGGCATGGGAGCCCCGGGGGAGAGGGGCCGGGGGAGCGGCGGGGCCGGGGCATCCATCTGGGACTCTGTGGTGGGGTGTGTGTGTCACAGCCATGGTGACAGCATGTGTGTCACTGCCATGGTGACACTGTGTGTGTGTCACTGTCATGGTGACACTTGTGTGTGCATGTGTCACCACCGTGGTGACACTGTGTGTGTGCCACGGCCATGGTGACATTGTGCGTGTGTGTCACAGCCATGGTGACAGCGTGTGTGTCACTGTCATGGTGACCCTGTGTGTGTGTGCCACAGCCATGGTGACACTGTGTG
>VZRQ01001473.1:193512-221860 GCA_013397975.1 Machaerirhynchus nigripectus
GGTGACAGTGTGTGTGTCATAGCCATGGTGACCCTGTGTGTGTGTGTGTCATAGCCATGGTGACCCTGTGTGTGTGTGTCACAGCCATGGTGACAGTGTGTGTGTCACAGCCATGGTGACCCTGTGTGTGTGTGTGTCACAGCCATGGTGACCCTGTGTGTGTCACAGACCGCGTGGCACGCACAGCACCCGCACGGCGCGGCTGCCTGGGCTCAGCCCGGCGCGTCCACGCGCGTTTCCTCCTGGGAAGGGCGCGGGGAGGCTGCCGGGTCAGGACGAGGTGCACCGGGACCCCCAGAGCCAAATAAGGCTCCCAGCAGGGCCACGGGCGAGCTTCCATTTTGGTGCTAAAAGGGAATTTTCCACTCCTTATATGGGCCACGGGAGAGGCTTGAGGGAGGCAGAAGGAGCCAAGCCAGGGTGATCACCTCGCCCTGCCCGGACGGGATTCACGGCTCCAAAACCCAGCACTTTTCCCCCAAAAGCAGCGCCGCGGTGGCCGCCCCTGACTCGCGTTCCCTGCACGGGCACGCAGCCGCCCTGAAGGGCGTTGGGAAGGAGCTTCCCAAATTCCTAGCACTTCAGTGGTTAAAATGTTATCACTTTTATTCGTGTAATAGAGATGAAGTTCCTGGGCCTTCCAGGAGCATCAATCTAGAGATTTATTAACCAATTTAAAATACTATTGTCTTTCACTTCAATGTGAGATTGAGGTGTGTTGTCGGAGGAATATAAAGCCACAATCAGCGAGCCGCAGTGCTGGGAGCCGCCAGTACCTGGAACTCAATAGATATTCATGAACATTCTCGTATTTAGTGAAGGAAATAACTTAATACCGACAGTGTCGATGGAATAATAGCCATTTCCTGGCTGACTTGCAGCCCTCAGAAAATGAGATTGCGCCTGCCTTCATTTTTCTTGTCTTTCCCGGGTTTCTCGCCGGGGCCCGCGCGGCGCGGGGATGCTCTGCGCATTCCAAATCAGCCGCAGGGCCGGCCCTGCCACCGCCCCGCGGCCCTCCCGGCACCAGGAACACCCCTCCCCACCAGCACCGCGGCCACGGGGACATTGTAAATATTCCAATTATTATTCCAGGCGAAAGGAGGGCGAGCGGCTGCTCCGGCATCCCACGCCGAGCCCCGCATTTCCCTCCCCCCTCCGCCCTCCGCCGCACGCGCGCAGCCTCGCACGCCGCATAAATATTCATGGCAAAATCAATTTGCACCTAAAGATCTCTCCTGAAATTGCATCCCCTCTGCCGCGGCGTGGCCCCGGCAGCACAGCTGGGATGTCACTGGAAATGCCACCTTCAGCCCAAATATATAGGAGGGGGTAAATCTCCTGTAATTGTTACATGATTTCTCTTATTCCTCCGTCATAAGCGGCACTAAATTGGGTTTTATCATTTTAAAGGCTGCTGGCAGATACTGCTGGGCGGGCTCCAGAAAAATGAGGCCCCCTCCTCTCGCCGCGGTGTCGGCGCTGCACTTGCTCAGAGTCAGAATTCCAGGATCCTGGAATCACTCAAGTTGGAAAAGCCCTCCAAGATCATCGAGTTCAACCTGTGCCCGATCCCCGCTCTGTCTCCCAGCCCAGAGCACTGAGTGCCACGTTCAGTCACTCCTTGGACACCTCCAGAGGTGGTCACTCCACCACCTCCCTGGGCAGCCCCTTCCGATGCCTGACAACCCTTTCCGTGAAGAAATTCCTGGAAATTCCTCTCCATGGAGAAATTCCTGGAAATTCCCTTCCATGGAAAGGCAGCCGGGGACAGCAGTGACACAGCCACAGCAACCAGCTCAATCCCCACGCAGAGGCACCCAGATTTCTGGACTCAAGGGGCAGGTGGCCAAACCTAGAGATACTGAGAGAGTTCAAAAAAAATTCCCACATTATAAAATGACCAAACGTGTTTCCTGAACTCCAGTCAGATCACAGAGGGCAGAAATCTCGAGCAAGGAAAGGTATCTCCCATTTCAATGCTCTCATTTGTTTTGCTTGTCTCCCACCAGCTGAAAATAGAGCCTGAGGTGTCCTTGGGCTGCAGTGTTTGGGGAAATTCCCTGCTACTCTCAGCACCCACCTGTGTGACAGACCCCAAACATCAGCTCCCAGCCTCTCCTATCTCCAAAACCCTCGGAGTCTCCAAAGCCTGTGGCTGCCTGGGGTCTCCCCTCCAAGAAGCTCTTGGTTTCCTCAAAGCTCCAGCTCCTGGAATCACATGAGAACAAGCATCTGTCCCAGAAGTTTGGGAGCCTCCTTGTCCCGTCTTTCTGCAGGATTGGAGTGTGGAGATGACCTGCACAGGGGACAGGTGCCAGCAGAGCTGCTGGGATGTGCCCGGGGCTGGGGACACGTCTCGCACGCTGGGGACACGTCTGGCAGCTGGGGACAGACTGCACAGTGAGAACACTGATCTTCCAGTCTCAGGGAAAGCTACAGCTCCCACCAATCATTTTTATACCCGCTAAACAAAACCTGACAATGAGGATTTATTGCTTATAATATTAAGTGAAGTTTAATTTAGACCATCTATAAAAGTCCCATTCCAGAGTGTTTCCCAAAGATCCTCGACACTTTAAAATAAAGAGGACAAATACTGAAGTGCTCTCGGAATGTTATGGGACAATTTCCTTTTATGTTGCCATTCAGCGATGTTTTCTCTCTGGCTGGAACCCAACGTTTCAATGAATTTTTCAGACTCTATCAGGCTCTTTCCCTCCCGAGCTGCCAAATGATGCTCAGTCGAACGAGCTCACATTGGCAGGACAACATCCAGCACTCAGCATTCCCTGGAAGCCCCTGTTCATTCCAGCTCATTCAGCTGAGCACGTGTGACATGCAACACATGTAAAGGACCCCTTGGAGCAGCTCCTGATCCCCTCTCCCCACCTGCCAGAGGGAATGGGAACAAAGGGGTGGCACCCAGGGCCAGCTCCCCGCAGCGACCGAAGCAGGGTCGGTGCTGAGCCCCAGGTGATGGATTCCATTCTTTTGTTCTGGATGTTTCCTTGCAGGTTGAGGACACGTGGCAGCAGGGTTAGAGAGAACCAGGATGTATTCCCGGGTGCTGGTGGCTGGCGAGGCAGTGCCCGCCCCGGCTCTGCCAGGCTCTGGGTGCCAGCAGCTCTCCAGGCTGCTCCCAGTCAGGTCCTCGGATCAACAGAAAGCAGAGTACGATCTGCTGGAGGCAGAGCTGGAAATGGCACAGCGGTGACGGAGAGCATTGCTATGGAAACTCCATCAGTTACAGTCCTCTGGCTCAATCCGCTCCTGGAACCAGCCGGGCTGGGAGGAGAGGTAGGGGAAAAAACAGAGCTGGGACGAGTGAGACATGAACTCACCTGCAGACAGCGAGGGCTCCGGGCTGAGCGGATCCATCGCTGCAGACGGGAGCTCTCGTTAGGAAGCAGTGCTTCAAAAAATCAGCAGAATTTTAATTAGGCATTGACATGCTTTATTCCTAATGACGAAGAACTTGACAGCCCTGACAGGTGCCGTTAATTACGGCTTCTCCCGGCGCTGGCGCTCCCTGCCCTGGGAGCGGCACCCGCGGTCCTGGCAGGTGCTGGGGGATCCCACAACCGAACCCCCCGTGGGCCTTGGAGTAGGGTCTGGTGTCTGTGGGGTGAATGTGCCCATGAGAGTGAGCTGCTCCTGAGGGTGAACTTGCAGCTCTGGGCTCTGCGCTGCTGCAGGTGGCTCAGCTCACCAGCGAGCAGGAACTCTTCCCCGGTTCAGCCCTTTGCCCCGGGCTGCGCAGAGCAGAGACAGTTCCTGGTAGTCAGGAATGTTTCTTTAGCTTGCTATTCAACCCTAAATACAAGGGATGAGACCTTTGGGATGGTGTTTGTAGAGCTCTTGGCATTATGACTTTTTAACCTGTGCTTCCGACAACCGCAGGGAATCCCTTGCAGGACCCGTTTGCTGCTGGAGAGGCAAACCACGGTGAGTGACCTCCCGGGACCTGCCAGGCTCACTGCCAGACCAGCTTGGCAAGAGGAACTTCTTGGTGCCGCTACCTTTGGTGTTACAAAGGCACAAGAGCCCTTTCCTGAGCTGGAGCCTGATGCCGCGGGCGAGCAGGCGGGGCAAGGGACTCAAGGTGGGTTTGCTTGTTCATCTCTCAGCGTAGTGAACTGGTGCTTCTGAAACACCCCAGGAATGATGGTAAATGTGTGTTAAAATTTTGTGACAGTGCATGCACAAATCACCAATTAAAGGCTCCCTAAGTGCCCATTAACATGATAAGTCGTAACAGCTCCAAAAGAGACATTATTGTTTATCACGTCAGCGACCCGTGGATTAAGGACTCCCCAAGTACACATTGACAGGGGGAGCGGAACATCTCCGGAGCTGTTCCTGCACTCGGCTGTGGAGAACGGCAGCGCCCGGGAGCCAGGGCAGCACCCAGCCCCGCTCAGCACCAGTCCTGCTCAGCACCCAGCCCTGCTCTGCCACGAGGCTCTGGCTCCCACAGCTCCACCATCCCTCCAGGCCGCTTCTAAAACAGCCTTAAAAATTAAATTCTCGTTAATCTCCTCATCCCACACATCCCCATCCTTCCTCGTCAGCCCGCAGCAATTTGAGCAGGAATATGATCTGTTTTGGAGCCGCTGACAATCATTGCACCCACTGTTTTCTAACAGAGGCGTTTTTACCCTTTTATTTGCAAATAGCAGCAGTTTGCGCTTTAAATTCTTCGCTTTGAATCAAAAAGCACATTTTTCTCTCCCCCGCCCCCCCCCAGCCAAAATACCACAGCCAAAAATGGAAGCGTTCTGCAGGGGCTGTGCTGCCAGGGAGACTTGTGGGAGCTGTAGTCCCTCAGCTGTGTGCCCAGCACGGCCCTGCGTGGCTCAGCACCAGGACATGGCACCACCGAGTCACCCACATTCCCACGGGAGCTCCCGCTATTCCCTGTGCCCAAAGGTCTCCATTTCCAGCTGTTTCTCCTGTTTGCTCCCACTCTGCCCCCAGCTCCTTGGCCACGGCTGGAGGAGGAGGAACAGGACCCGTTTCCTGCCCTTCACCAGCAGCATCTTTCAGGGACCCTGACATGTCCTGGGGGCACAGGGTCATGGCACAGGGTGATGGCACGGGGCTCTCCTGTGGGAGCGGAGGCTCCGTGGGGAGCACTGGAACTGCTCCCAGGAGGGTCCCCGTCCCCAGACAGGGACACATGGGACACTGTGGAGCCCCCACAAGCGGTGCCTTCCCAAGAGGACCCCCCTGGCTCTGCCTTTGCCTGGTAACTGGGCAGGAGCTGGGCCCGCACTGTGCTGAGCTGGGCAATCCCTGCTCAGTGGTATCACGTCTCTTAATTTCCAGACACCCTCATTCCGAGGCTGCCCAGATAATTATGCACAATGCACAATTTGTGCAGGGAGAGCCAATTCCCAGGCCTATAAACATCCCATTTCCCATTCCAGCTGCACTGACAGAGTTGTATGGTTCAATTTCTACCGAAGCCCTCATACGCTGTCTGGTCCCATGAAGAGCTCTCGGCTTTAGTCTGCTCATCCCAATTATTGTCTCAGGGCCTCAAGTCAGGCAGGATTTGGGCTTAATTCCCCAAATCTCTCCATTAAACAGATCTCTTCTTGTTAGAACCTATTTATTCAAGATGCAAATGACAGCCTCCCTCCCCAATTGGAATCATTTTCATCCGGAGCCAAATAACACACTTTAGTCTTCCTGGCATGAAGCGGTGAGCTATTAAAAACGGGAAGGAAATACAGTCAGGCGACTCCATTCCTCGCTTCAGGCCTTCTTCATCAATATTTCACTTAGGGAGCCGCAGCTCCATTTTAATGGGAGCCCCGTGCCAGCCAGATGGCAGCTTTGTGAGCAGCCAGGAATGCTGTGGCACCTGTTGGAGCTGGGGCCAGCCCCATGGATGGGCAAAGCAGATCCCCTCTGCCTCAGTGTCCCTGGCCCCAGCCCCAGTCAGCAGCCCCAGTGAGACTGGCTCCAAAGGGCTGCTGCCCGCTGGTGCTTCCCAGGAAAGGGGAATTGGGAGCTCACGGTGAGGTGGGTGCTTCTGGCTCTGCTCCCGGCTCTGCCAGTCACCCAGTCATGGCTTGACCTTGGAAAAAGCACCAAAGACCAGCCTGAGCCCCTAGTTTTGCCTGGATCCCTCCCAAGGATTACAGCAGTGCCTGGCATGGCAGGCCTTTACCCACCTGTGGCTGCTTTCCTGAAGGACAGGAGAGCTGAGGAGTGGAGCAGGAAGGAGGAGGAAGGGCAGGCAGGGCCACTCAGCCCAGGGATGGCATCTCCCTGCTCCTGGCTCCACTTTGCTGCTCCCACCATTCCCACAGCCCCGGAGAGGGAAGGCTCCAGGAGATAGCAGGCTCCGTTACAATGGAAGAGGAGCCTGTTATTTGATCCAAGAGCTCCAGGAGCAGAGATGAATAATGAGTCTACAGCACATCCACTTGTTTTCCTCAACAGTCAGACTTGGCTTCTTTCCCTCCGATCCGATACCAACAAACCTGTGTTTGAGGCTCCCCCGAGTGTTCCGTAACCATGCCAATGTGTTCGCCACTTCCTCCCGGCGCGCTGCTGGTACCGTGCAATTACACCTGACACCGTGTATTTAGTGGGCTTCTGTCACATCAAACCCCGCGCCGGGCGGTGTCGGAGGCAGGGGCTGCCTCCAGCCTCCCAGCCGTGCCGAAAACTCTCACACGAGCTCACACACACACACACACACCGTCATCTGTGCGGGTGTCCGGAGCCCAGCCCGGCGAGGCTGTGCCGGGACATCCCCGGGACGTGCCCTTTGCTCCTGCCCCGCAGCCAGCACAGGTAACCAGGGGCAGGCGCCACGCCGGCTCCCCGGGGCATCGGGGCTTCTGGAGAACCGGGATGGGCCACACTGCCGCTGGGATGGAGGTCCGGCATGGCACAGGCTGGCAGCCTGTGTCCCCTCCGGCCGGGTCCCGTGCCCAGGAACCCGAGCAGAAGGGCGGTGGCAGCAGGGCTGTGCCGGCTGCTGCCTGCGCGGAGGAGCAGATGAGTAATCAAAATGCTCATCCGCGGCTCTGGTGCCAGGATGGGAGCAGGAATAGGAAGCACATAACGAAGCCATTCACATGCTAATGACTGAGGAGAGCAGGAGGCTGTGCGGAACCACTCTGTCTGTCCTGACTGTAGCCTTGGGATCCTTCCCGAACGTTTCGTGTCCTTCCGTGGGCTGATCTGGCTTGCAGAGATGCTGGGCATCCCTCCCCTTTGGCTAAGCCACAAGAACCCGCAAGGCTGGGCCCCGAAAGCATCCCCACGGCCTCATCCCTGGGAGATGCCACATTCGGGAGACTGGAGCTGTCAAAGAGGGGTCGGGGTGTGCGGAGAAGGGTGTGCTGTGCCGGGGTCAGGGCGTGAGGGGGAGGATTTCCTGTGCTCGTTCCCACCCACGGGGACCGCAGAGCGGTGCCACCGTGCCCTGAAAGCCGCCGAGAGCCGAGGCTCTCGCTGGCAGCAGCCCCTCGGTGCGTGCAGCCTCGCGGTCCCTCGTGTCGCCGAGCAGTGTCCCTGGCACTCCAGCTGCTGGCGGGGAGCTCCTCGGGATTATTTATGGAAAGTTAACAAGGATCTGCAGGGCAACTGTGAAGTCACGGGAGCTCTCACAGGTTTATTTCACCGAAACATTTTAACGTTAAATCAGCAATTTCTCCATCAGTACTCGAAGCTGTTTCTGTGCTCGTCAGTGAATTTTACTGGGGACAGAGCAGGGCTGAGTGCTGGGTCCTGCACCTCACGGAGCAAAAAAAAGGACCATTAATTAGCAACTAATGCCATTATCAGCTCCCTCAGGGTCTCCCACTGTCCCATAGGCACCAGGTCCCTCCAGCCACTGCCCTTGGAGCCCTGAGGACCAGACTGGGACCTTGGGGATGAGGGGGTGACTGCAGAGGGGACCCCGACCCAGGGCCTGTACCCAGCCCTGACACCAGATCACCGAGTTCTGCAGCTCCACGGGGCTTCTCCTGCCTTCCCTCGGTGTGCTGGCTGCTCTCACTCGTGGCAGAGATGTTGGATTGCTCCCCTGAACGAATATGGAAAGTTAGAGACAATAAATACATTTTAAAGCCGGGGATGCAGAGTGTCAGCCGAGCCATTTCCCCTCAGTGAAAGGAGCTGGGAACGGGAGCAGTGGAGTTGCCATGATCCTATTTCAGACTTCACACGGCATCTGCAATAACATCAGCGCCATCCAAAAAGCAACAATACACAGTTTATGAGCACCTGAAGTGCCTGTTGTACCTCTATTGACTCCATTAGGTTGTGTCACATCGCATTTGAACCGCAGGCTTCGAGGCTCGGGCTGCTCTCACACTGCAGCAGGCAGGAGGGATCCTCCCAGGTGAGGGAGAGATCCCACAGAGATTCCTCACCACGGCAGCTGCTAAGGAAATCGGGATACTGGCAGCATGGTGGGCAGCACCTGCAGGTGGGAACATGCACTGTGGGCAGCATCCCTGGAAGAGGCCACAAGTCCCTCTCTAAGCTGTATAGGAGCAGACAAAATAGAGTGGAAGGAGATGGAAAGGGGGTAAAAGATGAGCATTCTGAAAAAAACAGGTATATAGGTAGGCAGAGAGACAGGTGGATAATTAGATGGGGAGAGATGGATGGATGGATAGATAGATGGATAAATAGCTGGATAGGTAAATAGGTGTGCAGAGTGTGTGTGAATGCACATTACAGAGGCACATGAGAAGATTTCCAGCCTGTTTTCCCTTCCACCTGCTCGTGCCCCCTCGGAATTCCCATTTCCCTTACAGTTCCTGATTTGCACCGATTTTGGAATGGTGGCCATGGGTGCCCAGGGGTGGTGGCCAGGCAGCACGTGGTGGCACTGCCACACCAGGGTCCGTTGTGGGTCAGAGTCCCTGCATGGCACGGGTAAGAGGGGACACGCTCGTCAGCACTGCCAGGGTTAGGGCTGACAGTGACAACTGTTACAGAGAATAATTTCTAAATTTCAACTGGAGGTGGAGGGGGAAAAAAAGCATTTTCTAATTAGCACAGTCACGGCTCCACGGAAACTTTGGGGCAATTCCGTCTTTCTTCTGCTTTGGTGACTTCAGGAGAACACGAACCATCCAATTATCCAATCATTTCTACACCGCCCGAGTAGCAGCTAAGAAAGGGGAAAGGTCAGCACATTCCAGAGAGCGGGACTAAAATGCCTTCATTTTCTCTAATATCTGTCTGTTTAATTACTGGAACAATTGTTTGAACATTTTAATATATTAATTTAGCAGGAGGATAATTGTGTGATTACAATTTCACTTCTAATTGTGTGATTACAACTTCGCACGGGCCGTGATCAACTGAAAAGCTGGAGCTTGCGCTGAAGTGAAACCTGGAATTTGTAGGGGGGAAAAAAAGAAGGAAGAGGGGTGTGTTTGGTTTCCTGCTCCTTCCCTGGGGTGGGAAAATGCTTCGGGAATTGTGTGCTGCCTGTGCCATGCCAGGAGGGTGCTGGTCCCACTGGGATGGGGCAGGAGCTGCCCTGGCTGTGGGGTTTGGGGCCCTGGAAGGGGTGTGAAACACCAGGACTGAGCTGGGGGAGAAACAGCCATGAAAACAACAGGATTTGGGAATTTCTCACGGAGCTTCTTCGAGGGTATTTGATCCCCGGGAAGGGGTTGGCTTTGAGTTTTTAATTTTCGAGGTTTTTTTTTCCCCAAAAAGAGCCAGTGGAACATCAACCCACAGCACCTGGGACTGAGCATTTAACACAGCATTTCAGATTTTGCTTGAAAAGGTCCATA
Source organism: Machaerirhynchus nigripectus (assembly GCA_013397975.1). NCBI lineage: Eukaryota > Metazoa > Chordata > Aves > Passeriformes > Dicruridae > Machaerirhynchus > Machaerirhynchus nigripectus. The sequence continues at coordinate 203,301 of VZRQ01001473.1, forward strand.
TTGATAACTGGTTAATTTATAGTCACTGGAGCCATGGACCCCACGCTGCCGCAGCATCCCCTGAGCCCCCCCCCCCCGAGCCAAAAAGGGCTGGGGGCAGCCTCAGCCAGAGGGGTTCCCAGGGAACTCCCACGGAGGCTGGGGCAGGGTGTGCCTCTGCGCGCAGCTCAGGTGCCATTTCGGCAACCACGAGCCGAGAGAGAAAATGGGTCTTTGACAGCTCTTCATAGAAATGTCACCGAGTGTAAACACGGGGCGACCTTTGCTGCTCCCCCGGCTCCTCGGGGAGCCGCCCGGCAAATTCAATAACGCCGCCAGCGGGTCCTAAACGGTGTCACCTCCCCTTTTAAGTAAATTTCTATCAAATCCACCCGGCCTGGTGCCTTTGCCGGCCGTCACACGAGGTACCTCTGCCCTCCGGGCACCTCCACAGCCCCTCCCGTCCCCGGTCCCAGTGTGTCCCCACAGTGCCACCGCTGCCCCCTGCACATACCCCACGGGGGTAACGGGGGTCAGGGCTCAGGCAGGGCAGGGGTCCCGCTGCTAAAGGACACAGGGACCCGGGGGAAGTGAGATCCCTGCCCCCACATCCCCTGGGACATGCTCATCCCTGCCCGCTGCTGGCAGCGTTCCTCGTGCTGATGCGATTTTCAATTACCAGAGAAGTTCCCAGATTTCTGCCTTTGTCCAGTATCTTCCAAAGTATCTCATTCCAGACAACAATTCTATAATCCAACCGTGACAGGACAATCAGTCACACTCTAAATTAAGCATCTCAAATAAGGATTTATTAGAATTAATCAGACAATTAATGTATGGCCATTAAATAGAGTTTATTAAAATACATCTAAGTGTATTAACTATTTAATAGGAGAGATATTGGTTACGGGGTTGGGAAAAAGCTTTCTAGTTGTCCTCTCCGTCCCAAATTCTGGCAGGCAGCACCACGGGGGCAGGATCCAGGGAAGGAGAAGGGGAAGGGGAAGGAAGAGGAGGACGGGGCTGGTACCATCACTCGGGTCCCTGCTGAGCCCCTCGGAGATGTTTATCCCAGTCCCAGCCCCACGTTCGGTGCTGTCACTGCCTTTCTCTCCCCCCTCTCCTCTGAAGTGCCTCCATCACCTCGAGTGCCATCTCCAGCCACTCCAGATCATCCCATTTATCCTTTGCACTTGTGCAGAGCTTTACACTTGCAAAGCAGCCCTTAACTAATTAATCAGATGTTAATGATTCCTCCAAGGTGCAGCAGAGCAGACAGCTATCAATCCTCACCTCTCCCTCTGCATCTCCCCCCGCCTCCACAATTAGATTCCAGCCGATTTTCCTCCTACTTCGCTCTGTTTTCCCTCTGGCCTCTGTTCCGGGAAGGACGGTGCAGCGGCATCCATCAGCCCTGCGCTCATTACTGGTGCACACTGAGCTGGGCTTGGCCGCCTTTCCTGCCCGTAATTCCAGCCTGGGAGCGCGGGAAGGCCAGGCAGGGAGCAGGGGAAGGCCAGGCAGGGAGAATGCACGGCCAGGCTGCAGACATTTGGGTTAGTCTGGAACAGCTGGAGATGTTCTTAGAGAAATGAAGTGTCCCAGAGCCGTCCCACACCACCCACCCTCTCCTTGGTGGCCCAGGAGGGAGGTGACATCTCCCAGGTGTTCCAAAGTGCACTCCCAGCGCTGTCAGGCCCTGGAGAAGTCAGGTGGGTGATGGGGATCGTGTGTGGGAAGGGAGCAGGTGAAGGGCTGGGGGCGGCTCCCTCTCTCCTGGCAGTGCCTGTGTGCCCTCTCAAACAGAGCTGACCTTCAGGAGAGCAAAACACCTCGTTCCCCCAAGCAGGATCTGGCTCCTGCTGTCCCAAACCAACAGGACACAGATCCCACGGGATGAGGAGGGGGAGAGCTGCAGAAACACCCAGCAACCGAGCTGGCAGCTTTTGGGGACCACCAGCCCCTCCAGAAACCCAGCACAGGATCAGGGAGAGCCCCTGGCCCCGAGCAGCGTGTGAGGGATCCGACCCGCGGGGCTCCGCGCTCCCATTTCCCGGAGGAGCAGCAGGGAGGGGAGCGAGGGGAAAAGGGCAAAGCGAAAAATACGGATTTTTATGATATGCAAAAATATTCCAAGACAATGCAAATTAAGCAATTTAGCCTTGCAGGCATTCCTCCGCGCGCCATTATTAAAAGTTCCCAGACTGGAATTGCTATTTCTAATCACAAGTGGGATCCAAGGCAGGCGGAGCCAGAGCTGGGGCCGGGGCCGGGGCTGGGCAGATGTGAGGAATGCAGGCCAGGGTCGGAGCCTGTCGTGCCCATTCTCTGGGGGGCACAGAGCCCCCAGCAACATCAACACTCCGTGCTCAGGGGTCCGTGGTAGGGGACAGGGAGGTGGGATGGGGTCCATGGAGAAACGATTTGGAGTTTACTGAGCTCCCTCTGCCCTGAGCCATCGGTGCCGGGCAAGCACTCAAGTCCTAGGATGGGACAGAGGGCTCCAAGTCGCCCCCTCCCATCATGTCCATACCCCAGCGAGCCTCCCACCCCTAAACCGGGGAGCACTGGTGAGATGGGGGGAGCGTGGTCCGAGCGGAGGAGCGGGGGCACGCGAGGGGTTCTGAAGGAGCACATGAAATCCGTAATTATAATTACAATAATGGCAACTCCGTGAGCAGCTGAGTTCACCCCAGCGGTGGTGATAGAACTTGGCAGGGCTTATCAGAGGGAACGGCAGATCCAATTAGGAATTAACGGTGCTGCAGCCATGGAGCAAACACCACCCCCCCCACCCAGCCACCAGCTTCTGCTGGGAAAGCCTCTCCCCTCCCCAAATTCCCAAGTGAGGTCCCCTCCCAGTGACGATGTCTGTGCCCTGGTGCTGGGACTGCTTGTCCGTGAAGGCCCCTGGTGATCCTTGCATTTTGAGATATCCTGTTTGTGTGTTTTACAGTAATTTATTTAAGAACCTGGCTGTTTTTGTCGGTTTTGTTTCCAGGGAGGCTATTCCTGCTCTTTGTCTGAATTTTCTCTTTCTAAAAGTCCACTCTTTTCAGTTGGCTCTTCTTCCTTTTTCCCTCCAAGGAATCATGAATTCCATTCTTTCGCAGCCATTCCCAAACAGCCTGCTGCCTTCACATTCCCAGCTCATTCCTCTGCTGATTAGCACCAGATCCAGGCGAGTTTCCTCTCCATTTGTATTTATAGCTACACTTACAAATGGTTTGGTGCAGAGGAATTCGGCAGGGCCCTGTGAAATAACCTGGAATGGAGGTGGGAGAGGGTGAAAGGAGAGACAGAGGAAGCAGCTTTTGTTTGGCCAAAGAAAAGTCCGAGGGGAGGGGAGAGGACGGGCTTGGAAATGCAAAAGGCGGCTGAAGAAGAAAGTCACGCACTGCTGGCTCCTGTGGGGAAGAAAGGGAATTTGGGCTTTGTACGAAGGATAAAGAGGCTTTTCAGGCCGGGAAGGACAAGCAGCTGTCGGGAAAGGCTCAATCCCTGCTTGCCGCTGACCTCCAGCGGTGGCTCCGAGCCCCTGGGCTCCCCACGGCGGGGACTGGCCGCGGCCGCTGAGCGCCCTGGGCGCCGCTTCCCGGGAGCCCTGCGGAGGACGGGAGCTCTGGAATCCCGGGATCCTCCCCATGTTCACCCCCCTGCTCGTCCCCCTGTCCCTGTCCCTGTCCTTGCCCGTCCCCGGCAGCTCCTGCCCGACGACACCAAGGGGCTATCGAGGAGTCGTTCCCCATTCCATAAGGGACTAACGATGTCAGACTAATTAATAAGCAACGGAAGTGTCAACAATGGTGTCAAAGGGAATTTAATTATTGGCAATATAATATGATTTTGATTAATACAATTAGATCCTTTAATTGCATTAGTAAAACCAAAAACTAGCTCCAGGTCACTAATTTGATGGAAATTTCCAGCTAAATAAGCTCCAGTCATGGCAGGATCTGTGGCACAAGGACAAGGACCAACACAGGGCAGTGCCAACACAGGTGACACCTTCCCAGCTGCTCCCTGGCCCCGTGGCAGGGGCTGGCAGCCCTGGGACCCTGCCCGGGGTGCAAGACCCTTCTCACCCCACTTACACCTGACCCCTGGGCAGCCCAGCACGGCCCCATGTCCAGCTGCTGGTCTGGGAGAGCTGTGTCCCCGCGGGGCAGGTGGAGATGCTGCTGATGGCCTCGGGAAGAAGAGAGACTCTCCCAAAGTTTTGCATTTTGCATGAAAGAGTGGGAGAATGTTGGAATTCCTGCCGGTGCCGGTTGTTCCTGCGCAGCAGAGCCGGCCCTGGGCTCCAGCCGTGTGCACAGCGTGCTGAGGCAGCTCAGCTGGCTGGGCAGCACTTCCAATTACGGGTGATCAAAATCTAATTATTGACTTTAATAGGAGCTGAATCTGGCCTGAAGAATCCAGGAACAATTATTCCGGGTTCCCGTTACATTAAACAGGAGCGACAGGACAGCTCCCTTTCCTTGTCGTGCGGAGATCAGAGCTGGAGAAAAGATGAATAAAAACTTGGGCTGATGCATTTGGTTTTCCTCTCAGTCCAGGAGTGGGAGCTGTGGCAGAGCCCAGCCCAGGGACACGCCAGGGATGAGGGTTCATGGAATCCCAGACTGATTTGGGTTGGGAAGGGCTTCAAACCTCATTCAGTCCCACCCCCTGCCATGGGCAGGGACACCTTCCACTATCCCAGAGTGCTCCAAGCCCCGTCCAACCTGGCCTTGGACACTTCCAGGGATGGGGCAACCACAGCTTCTCTGGGCATCTTTGTGCCACCACCCTCACCCAGAGGTTCCTCCCCCCTGGCCTGTTCTGAGGCGATGTTGTACTTGAGGCAATGAAAACAATTAAGCTCAATAAAATAAAAGTTCGCCTTTGTGGGAAGTTCTCGTGTGGAACTGACAATCTGCTGGAGTAAGGAGGAATTTTAAGCACAGATTCCCACATCCCGACAGGAGTTTTTCTGTTGTTATTTGCACTGGTATTGAAACCAACATGTAAATTATGAACACACCCCTGTCCATGCAGGAGTAAAAGCCACTGTGCAGCTCAGGGACTCCTTTGCAGCGTTTTTAAGTCCCAGGATGTTTTCCTTGGTGCTGCCCTGGCACCACGAGAAAGTTCCAGCCCCATTCTCCCCCTCCCTGTTGTGCAGGGCTCCAGAGCCCCACGGCAGCACCACCTGCATCCCGTGGGATGCTGGGCACACCAGGCCTGGCCTCCTGCCCCGCTGCCAGCTCGGAGCAGGGGCTGCTGCCGGCGCCTTCCTGAGATTTATCACTTGTGGAAGCGTGTGAGAGTGGAGACAATTTTTCCAGCTGTGCATTATCCACCTGCTGGGCTGTGACGGCTCTTTGTGAGCTGTGACGCCGCGTCCTATAAAAGCTGTATTTAGGATCCAGCTTAAAATTCATATTTTCTACCACACAGAACATAACGGCTCCTTGGGAGCCGGTTCAGCCACTGCCAGAGGGATGTGTTGGTGGAGTTCTTTTTGAAGGGACACATTGATTTGGAGGCTGTTTTGAGGAGGTGCCCCGTGGCCCAGCTGTCCCAGGGCACTGCCCTCGGGCTGCCCTCTCACCCCAGGAGATCCTGAGGGGACAGATATCCACATATATGGAAGAAATCCTTCCCTGTGAGGGCGGGCAGGCCCCAGCACAGGTTTGCCCAGAGAAGCCCCATCCCTCGAAGTGTCCAAGGTTGTGCAGCCCAGTGTTGGTGCCACCCCATCCCAGGCAGGAGCTGCCAGGTGAGCAGCAGGTCTGAGGCGGGCAGGTAGCCAGCAAAAGGAGAGCATCTGCTCCAAATCAAAAGCATAAAGCTACTTTTCGGGACAAAATTTTCCTTTGTTTCTGGCAAAAAAGCAGATTTATGAGTTAATAAACATCTACGACTGGCCTCTGAAAAAATACACTCAGGTAGACCAGAATTGGTCATTCAAATTAACTATAAATTAAGATCAGCCTAATTTCCGTCCATTAAAATGGAAAAGCGTATTATCTCCCATTCAAAGGAATTTGTATTTGATGCAAATAGGACAAATTCAGAAAGTTTGGAAATGTTCTCTGATTGTTCATTTGCGTCGTTAACCGGCAGAGAATGGGCCTGTGATTTCAAAATGGGAGAACAGAAGGAACAATAATTAGTTATGTAAATAATGTGGCATTCTTGTTTATAATTAGTCCAAGAATAAAATAAAATTCACGCGTGTCACAGGACTCATTTTTGTATGCAAATGAACAATCAAAATTATAAACGGTAATAATGCAGTTTGGGAGAATGTGGCATTTCTAATTTATTAGCCCAGGCAGAAGCCAGAGCTGATTCCTGTTGACATTGGGAGATTTCAAAGGTACCTCTGGGATGGAAAATCATCCAAAAAAGGAGAGAAATGAGGGAGAAATGGTGTGGGATCACCTGCTGGAGTTCCTCCTGCGGGGAGAGGAGCGCGGAATTCCCCGTGCCTCTGGAAGGGATGGGAATGCCGGCATGCTCCAGGGCCGGCAGCCCCTGGGCTGGGTCCTGTGCCAGGAATGCTCCTCCTCAACGAAAAAGTGGAGGGATGTGGGAATACTTTAAAACTCCCTCAGCTTCCCGTGGTCTGTAACCACAGACCTGGTCTGTTTTTTCCGGGAAGACGTGGTGGAGAAGGGAGCCGAGGCTGGAGATGTTCCCGCTGGGCTCCGACACGGCGCTGGCTGTCCCAGCATGGAGGTGGACGTGTCACAGAGCGGGTCACAGACCCCTCACTGGGTGACACAGGCCTGTGGGAACACCCCTCCCACACCCCTAAAAAAGCCACATTTCCACCCATTCCTGTCAAGCCCCGGCCATGAATTTTGGCCCCAGCGGTTCAACGCCGACAGCTTTCGGCAGTGACAGGAGCTTGGAATGTCCCTTCCTGTTCTGTCCTGTGTGGCTGGGGCCTGGGACGTGAGCATCACTCCCAATTTTTTGACCTAACTCCCATCCAGGGTCCTCAGAGCCCCTGCCAAGGACACCGAGGAGCCTCTGCCCTCCCTGCCCATGCCCAGGAACAACTCAAGCCAAAGGGATCCTCAGGACAAGCCGAGCTCTAGGAATGTAAGGGATTAAATAACGGTGTTAATTATTAATTATGGCTGATCTTGCTGCAGAGTGTGGAACAGGAATCAGAATCTGCATCAGGGAGGACGGGACATCTCGGGAACAGGAGTGCTCTGGCTGCTCTCTTAAAATATGCTCCCACCTCAGCTCGACACCAGAGCCGAGGGCTCTCAGCGGAGCCGCGCAGCTGAGCCGAGCGTGTTAGATAATAAAAGCAAGGAAAGAACTTTAATTAAGGCTCCTCAGGCAGATGCTGCTGAAGGGATGGGGGGGCACAGCTCAGACTTTCCTGGCCAGGGCTGCTGGGGAAGGAGCTGCAGGGGAGGCACTGGGGGGATGAACATCATCCTGCACCCCCAGAGGCACAGAGGGACTCGCCCCAGATGCAGCCACCAAGGTCCTGGTCATCGTCTGGGGGTAACTCCCATGGAGCTGCCAGTGCTCCAGGAGAACCAGCGCTGTGTGCGGCCCCAACCCTGGGTTATGGAGGGAATTCTCAAAGGAAGCACATCCAAAAGCCAGGCTGGGATCCCCAGCATCCCTCTCCTCAGGGATCCCAAGGATCCACTCTGCGTGTTCAAGGGGCTGTGCGACCCCAGGGTGTGGGCTGGGGGGCTTAGGAGCTGATGGAGCCCATCAGGACTCCCTGGGAACATCCCAGAGCACCACCCCAGGGCTGCAGCCCTCTCCAAAAGGCACGGACACACCTCCCAGCAGACGCTGTGCTCGACACCAGCACAAGCAGCCCCGAATCCCAGCGCCAAGCCTCGCAGAGCTGGAACAAAGCCTGAGCGACTGTTTACTCACGTCACCGAGGCCCTCCGAAGCCAAACCACCGAGTGAACCTTTCTGTCAATCCGACACTTTTAGGGTAATTTAACTTAATAACACCTTTGTCTGCACAAGCGTTTGTGTCTGAAGGGTTATTACCATCGCAGTTATTTTAGGTGGGTTAATGGGATGGAGTAGATTTGAAATTGTCAGTGCAGCCACGCAGGCGGCTGCTCGCAGTGTTTACCTTCCCAACCCTTCCCTTGCTTTACATAACTTCCCACCCTCACCTAAAAGTGCCGTCATAAATTATGAGCCATTTCCCCCCAGGTCCTCATGCATCATTAATCCTTTGTTTAGAAGGAAAAAACAAACTGTCCAGATCCTAATTGTTACCACTTTGAGCAGAGCCTGGGCTGAGTGTGGGGCCTCTGGGGTGTGTCAGGATTTTTGGACTTCTTTTAGTTGATGGTTAACTCATCGCATCAGGGGGCTCGCGGGGGAAAAGGGGGAGGAGGAAAGAAGTCTTCTTGAAAGGAGAAAGAAAAATTGTTGTGGGGAGCAATCAAGAATTGGCCAAGGCAGCGGCGGAGCCCAGGTTCCCTCCTGCTCCTCAACGGAGAGATTTTAAGAATTGGGATTCTTTTGCCTGCAGGTGTGCAGGGAGCAGGAATGTGCAGCCCGCTGCCCTTCGAGGGGGGGCTGCAGCCGCTGGCTCCCGGGGCTCACGCTGCAAGGGAGGGAACCCCAGCATTTGTTGGGAGCCTCCTTCATCCCTGCGAGCCTCCCCCCCTGCTGCCGACAGCGCCGGCTCGGCACCAGAGCCGAGGCTGGGGACGCAGTGGCTGCCACCCCTGCATGGCATATGGCACCCCTGCATGGCATATGGCAGCCCTGCATGGCATATGGCAGCCCTGCTCAGCAGCTGGCACATCTGCACGGTGCTGGCACCTGTGCAGGGCATCTGCCCCCGCTGCCCGGCCCCTGGCAGGATCCCGCCGCAGCCGCAGTGCGAGGGGAGGAGAGAGGGAGGGAGGAGGGGGCTGTGCCCTTCTCCCCTTCCCCAGACCCCCCTGCCTCGCTGCGAGCCCGACACAAGCCCACACCTCCTGCCTTTCCCCCGCCCCGTGTGATTTTTGGGTGAGAGCTGCGCTAATGGCAGCAGGGCGGGCACCGAGGGCTGTCCCGTGCCAGGGTTGGCACCTTCCTTGTCACCTCGCCGGGTCCCCTCGGCGCCTCCCAGCCGCCCCTCGTCCAGGTGACCTTGAGGTGGCTTTGCTCTTTGGCTCAGCTGCAGTCAGAAGATTAAATTCTGCTCCTGTCCTGGGAATCTGATGATAAAAAGTCCTTTCTAGACAGAATCCGGATAATGAACAGCTCCCTGGCTTCGCGCTGGAAGAGGGAGTGTGGAGTTATTACTGCATTAAAAAATCTCCAAAGTCAACTAAATTCACCACAGACACGGAGGACCAGAATTCCTCTTCATTCCAGCGGGGTGGAGCATCCAGCATCGTCGATAATGCCGTGCTAATTGCCGCTGGGCAGGAGCGCAGGGGGCTTTGCCGGGGGAGGGGGGGTGGTGCCAGAACCAGCCCCAGCGCTCCCCCTCTTCCCCCCCGTGTCCATCACTCCTCTCCTGAGGCCGAAGGGAGATTTGTTCTGTAGGAAAACGCTTCCAGGGCCCATCAAAAATCCACGCTCCAAAGCACCAGGGGTGCGCGGCGCTGCTGCCACACTCGGATGTGGCAGCTCCGGAAGAAAATCCGGGACCTGCTCCCTTGCCTTGTGTCCCCGGGATGTCACCGATCAGGGACCGGCCACTGGGGTATGAACTCGGTGCTTTAAACACCCAGGACAAAGAAAAGCCAGGCCAGGAGACGGAAGAGCTGCCATAAACAAAGCTGTGGCGTGTCTCGGGCATTAGTCATACACCGACAGGAATGTGGCACATATATCTGGGCAGGATTCGGGATATCTGCTAATTAAAGAAGCCTCTGACTGCTGGAGAGTGTTAATTCATAGACAGCGTGGTCCCCCTGGGCAGAGCTCAGGGCAAGAAAGGATTTATTTACACCTCACAGAAGTTGTTCGTTTTGCAAAGGTTGCGCCTAATCGGAATTTTTCAGAAGAATTTGTTGAACAAAGGAGGAATTGAGCCTCTGATGGAAAATCTCTGGCTTTCCTCACCCTGTTTGCCTTTAGTTAAGGCTGGAGCATCTCTCCACAGGCGCAGCCCACACTAACTTCCATTCCTTGCCCAGGTGTCACACAGCCCAACCCCCTGTCACCAAAACATTGCCGTGGGCCCTCCTGAGTTCCAAGTCAGACTGCTTGGACCAGGTCAGGAAATTTCCAATGAATCCTAAATGTTTTGGGTTGGGAGGGACCTTGAAGACCATCTCGTTCCTCTGGCTGGTCCCAGGGTGGTGTGAACAGCATCTCTCCCAGCTCAGCCTGCTCTCCCTGACGGATTTTCCTCTGGGATATGGGAGCGCTGCAGGAAGATGCTGGCCTCTCCCACCGCCTTCCCGTGCCCTGCCCTGCAGCAGCAAAGCCTCTTTAGGGCTGGCAGACACCTCCAGGGCAGAGAGGCTTCCTCACCTTCAAAGAGAACATCACAAAATCGCCGGAAAACAACGCACGGGGCGGCCGCCGAGGCTCAGCCGTCAGCAGGACGGCTCTGACAGCGCGGAATAAAAGCAGAAATAGCAGTTTCTCACTGAAGAGCTGGGCTGACACCTCCCTGACCTGTGAGCAGCAGGGACTCTCGGCACACCGGCACAGCCCGGTTGTTTGCTGTTGCCGGGGCTGACACCGCTGATTAGAGCAGACAGGCGGGCAGGAGGACGAAGCCCGAGCTCCGGCCGGCGCTGGGGCTGCCTCCTCCTGACCCCAAACCTGAGAGCTCCTGCCCTGCATCTGCAGCTAAATAAACCAAGTAAATCATCCTGGCAGATAGATAATTAAATAATTATCAGCCACTTAATAACAAGGAGTGGGTGTTCAGAATTAGCATATTAGACAGTGTCTTTAAGGGCTAATTGTTGCATTACATCAGAGTTACTCATTCATTATTCTTGTCATTTCGGGTGATAATTTGCACTTTAGGAGACAGAGACAATTTTAGCAGGCAATTAGAGACATGTCAGGCTTGGCCTAGTGAGTTACTGTCACAATTATTGCATTTTTTCCGGTGTCCTCATTTGCAGGAGTGTATTTAAGGGCAGTCTGGTAATTTCATGGTGAGGCAAAACAGGCACCGGCACCCGGAGAAGCGGCAGGGACGGAACAAACCCCGATTTCACAGCGCCGGGGCCGGCACGGGGAGGGGCCTGGGGGCTTGCAAAGGGAAAAATCCTGAGGGAAAGGGGGTTTCTACAGTGCTGATGGAAATATTTTGCCTGGTTTGGGGTCCCCAGCTCCCTTTGGGACCCAGTCCCACGCGTCCCCCACTGCCACAGCTTTGTGTTCAGGAGCTGTTGCCCTTTCTCACCCCGTGCCAGCGATGGATACAGATCCCTACCCAGGACACGGCAGGAACTGGTGGATGCACGGATTTTTTCTCCGCAGGTTTTGGCAGCTTTGGTTACCTGGAGTGGCAGGAACGGGCACCTGCAGCGAACTCCAAGGAGAGAGGCATTCCCAGGGAGCACGGTGCACCCGACCCTCAGAGCAGTGCAGCCGCTGCTGTCTCAGAGAGGATAAAAACACAAGGATGTGCCCGGTGCTGCTGAGCCTGACTGAGCCCGAGAGCACTGACAAGGCTTAAATATTCCTTAAACCACAACTGAAGGGAAAAACTGGATCTGCAGCAGCTGCACCTTGGGATACATGCATTATAAGGGTATATACAGTCAAATAGAGTTAATTAAGCTAAAACCACAGTAAATCTGCCAGACCCATATTAACACTATAGTCAAAATAGTGGAAAATATAGTATTTTCCCTAATAAATCCTGTTCTGTTACAGATTTATGTTGGCATCTGCATAGTTACCAGAGTTTTACAATAATCATTGATCAATCAAAGTTTTATGACAAAACTATAATTTTCCTGTGTTTCTTTCTTACTTAGTTTCCTAGTTTGCTTAATTCCCAGAATGCAATCCAGTAAATCTTTGGGGCTGAGATATTAAGTAGATAATAAGAATGCCATATAAGATTTGCTTATATTTTAAACTGTCCTTACAAATGATTTATAATTAGGGCCAAATCTAAGACAAAACATTATTAAAGTCAAAACCCTCCATAAATTACTGGAGTTTGCTTATGCCTGTAATAATTTATTAGCGGTTTACTATAGTATTTCCTCTGGTGATATCCAAAGCTTTATGTGTCATAAATGGGAAATATGGGTTGGTAAAGCACACAGAAAACAGGACTGATCCCCAGTGACAGGCTCTGAGACACCATCAAAAGTGTTTTGCGGTGGAAATGAAACGGCACCAATCACCCAACAGTGCCAGACCAAAGGCGTGTTTGTTGTGGGAAATTCAGTTGTGGTTTATAGGATTTTATAAGTTATCCTGTTTACAGGTGGATGCAGAACCTGCAGCTGGGTTTGTGTTCCTGGAATCCCGCCAAGGGCTCTGCCATGGGGAATCCACCAGGCCCAGCCATGCCCTGAGGGGGAGCAGGGCTGGCGGTGTCCAGGGAAGGCAGGGGGGCTTTGCCACCTGGGCTTTGCCTTGTGGGGTTGCTGTGAGAGGTTTGCCAAGCAGGGGTTTGCTCCGTGTCCCCTGTCACCTGCTGTCACCTTCCTACAGAGCACAGAGCCCCTCCTGGGGACACGCTCGCCACCAGAGCCATAGCTGGGCATTGCCGGGTCGCTGCCTCCTCCAGCCGTGCCCATTCCACTCTGCTCTTTCCACAATTCCCACCTCACCCATGGAGCTGTGGATCCTGCTCAGGGGTGCTGGATTTTCCCGAGTTACCCCTGAGCATCTTTCAGCGTGCTGGGCTGGCACAAGATGCTCCCAGTCAGCCCCGTGCAGGTACCCTTGGGGGTTTTTCTGGTCAGTGTTAATGTCAGAGTGACTTTGCTGCAAGTGCAGCTCTCTGCTTGCAACCCTAATTCTGTGAGGGTGCCCATAAAGTGCTTCCCAAAATCCCAGCTGTGCTCCCGCCTGTGCCGAGCTGGGCTGCGAGCACCGGAGCCCAGCCCAGCTCCTGCCTGTCCCAGCCATCCAACTGGGACACACTGGGACGCACTGAAGGATGAGGGCAGCGGTGAAGCACAGCCCTTGGGAAGCAGCAGAGCTGGGTGGATTGAGCTGGAGTGGGGCTGGGTCTCCAGCTCAGGGTTTGGGAGCGAAGGGAAAGTACCGGACATTTCATTTTCCTCTGTGCCCTGAGGGGATGACCGGAATCCCTGGGATGGGGCGGGGTGACGGCAGCGTGTGGGCAGCACCGGAGGAGTCGATGGCACGTGAGGATGGAAATGAGATGTGGAGGGAGCTACCCGGGTCTGGAGAGGGCAACTGGAGGTAGCAGAGTCGGGAGAGGAGTCCCAGCTCGTGTCATTAAAAACTCCTTCTTCGTCTTTCACAGCAAACGGTGAAGAACAGAAATGAGACCTGAGGTCAATCTGATCGTATGTTAAAATAGAGAGAAAGAGAATAAAATAAATGCAATTAAAATTAAAAAAAAATCTAAATAAAATAAAAACGGCGAAGCAGACAAAGACAAGTGACTGCAGAAGCTGCACCACTGCACGCTCTGAGCATCCCAGCAGCTGCAAGGCCTCTGCCTCTCCACCTGAGATACCATCAGAGGCACTGATTGCATTGCACGTTTGTTATCAGTCTCTCCCCATCCGTCTCCCACGGATAATCCCTTTTCTCGCACACCAGGCAGTGCTGATCCCTGTCCTGCCCTGGCTCAGGGAGCCTGGATGCCCTGAGAGCCGCTGAGAGCATTTCAAATCCCTCTCAGACCACAGCAGAGGCAGCAACTCTGCAGGAATGTTCCTTCCCATCGAGGACAGCACCAACACGGCCAAGGCTTGGCCTGAAAGGAATTTGTGTTCCTGGGAATTCCCATTTGTACCTTGAGCAGTGGGTTCTGGGGTGGGCATATCAATTACAGAATATTTGATGGCACCCCCTGCCCTGCCACGCCTGGCTGGCACCTGCTGCCAAAGTGGGATTCACACAAGAATCCGAATTAAACGGCTGTGAAAATGAGACAGGGCTTAATTAATCCACATTAAACTCCTCTGTGGACATTAAGTCAGGATTGAAATCCCGGTGCTCAGGTTCAGCTCAGCCTCTGCTCACTTACATGCTAAATAAAGTTTTCACTGCGGGAGGACGTTTAATGAGGTTCAGCTAATTCACACCTTAAATTAATTCTAATTAACTTTCCTCAGTAACCCTGGAAAAGCAGGGCCCAATGAAGCAGATCCTCTTATCTATATCTGTTATATCTGTTACTCATTTGCAGCACCCAAATACTCCATAACCAAGGTCAGCAGCTCCCTGTGCCCTGCACGGCCGAAAACTCCCATTTCCCTGCTCCCTGGTGGCCCACATCCACATCCCACCGTGGCCGTGGTCAGCCGCATCCCCCAGGACCCTGGGGGACCCCACGCTGTGCTGCTCCCGTGTGGCAGCCCCACGTCCTTGTCCCTTCGCCGGGCTCTGCACGGCCACGCTCGGGGCAGCAGCGCTCTCCCGGTCCTCATCCATTTGTAGGGAGGAGCGGGGACGGGAGCCTCCCCTGCCACAGAGACGGATGCAGATTACGCCATTAATTTTTTATGTGAATTCAAAAAAAATTCCATGTTGACTCCATGACGCAAATGGGTATGAAAATCCTGGCGAGCGCACTCATTGTTACAGAAATCAAATGGCTCAACAGCCACTAATGAGGCAGACAAGAAGCTTCACTCACCCTCTGAGGATTTGAAGGCAAGAAGAGAAGAAGGAGCGCGTTACATTATTCATGTGCCTTGTTTGAGTTTCAAATCCTAGGAAGTCGCAGCAGAGGGGGATTTGGGATGTGCCGGTGACCTGCTCTGCACAGAGAGGGGGCAGGAAAAGTCCTTTTCCCTAACTGAGAACTCCTTGCAAACGCGGCTCCCACCCGGCCAGGGCCCCCTGCCCTGGGATGTGCTCGGGAATGCCCCGGGGATGTCCCGGGATGGGGAGGATCCACTGGCAGCACCCTCAGGCCACTGCTGCCTTCGATTGCCGGGCGCTGCCCACCCACAGGACCTGACCTGGCTGTAAACTGTTTAAAACACACCATATTCTTCTTCAACAGTTGCAGAATTCTTTTAGAGGGAAAGGAAGAAAGGGAAAACCTGGGAGAACAATTGATCTGAGGAGGAGACATGCAGGCAGGTGCTCCACGAGGCAGGGATGAGGTGCACAGTGCAGCTGTTGACCAAGTATTAAGGACTAATAAACAGATTCCCGGAGTTCTTCTGCATTTTGTAATTATGACCTGCCCATAAAACCCTCCTGGCCAACATTATCTCAGCCAGCTTTACGAGTGCTCACGAGGTTAATGCAGAGCTGTAAATCTGCAGCAGGTCGTGGGAGCGAGAGCAGAGGACGTGTTCATAAATCCGGGGGAATCGCTCCAGTTTGTTTGTTTAATAAAATCCTGGTCCATGAGGAGCAGCAGGTTCCTGTCGGGGCTGTGTGCCCACCCAGCCCTGCCTGGCAGGGACACGAGGGACTGTGTGTCCATCCGTGTATCTGATGGATCCTGCTCTCTGCATCCAAAGCATCCTTTGAGTCTGAATTCAGTATTTAAATCTCTGGCACTGTCACCATCCAGGGCCACCAACCAGTGGCACCGAGGTGCCACTCGCCCCTGGCCAGTGCTGCTGTGCCACAGACGGTGTTGGGTGCCTTGGGACCGTGGTTGACCACAGCCAATGCAGAGTTAAAATCCCTCCTCACAGCTCTCCGGGTCAGGGTATATTTGCTTGGATTTTACATTGGAATTTGAAATCCACAGCTACAAGGAAACATTTATTTTCTTGCCCTTCAATGATCAAACAAGTGGCGCCGAGGCACAAGGAAGCGGAGTTTCCATTAGGAGAACTGTTTTCTTTTTGCTGTAAAATATCAAATATTTTGACATTTCCATCAGACTTTTCTTTGTATCAAAGCTGCGATGGCAGAACAATCTCAAGGCATTTAGACTTCAGAGGTTTGTGCGTTTCTGAGCATTCCCTCCTTTACAAGGGGACACTTCTGAAGGTTCGTGTGATTTCTCTCTCAGAGACCAAAGGCAAGGTAATAAAAACAAGAGCCCTGTGAGGGCTCCGGGGAAGCGGCTGCGGGCGGGCGGAGCTCCGAGCTGATTCCCCTGCCAGGAGCTGCAGTGTCCCAGTGCCGGTGGTAGGGTGAGCTCCTGGACATCGGGGGCATCTTCATCATCATCATCATCATCATCACCATCACCACCCGCCCCATGGCCGCAGCGAGGGTGTCACTGAGAGACAGGATCCATCACACCCCTCCAAAGTGTCTGGAAAGGGAAAGCAGCTGCTTGTCTCTGAGGCAGAGCTCCTGAACCACTCTGACGGGGGACGGGTACATTTTTATAGAGTCACAGAACCATTAAGGTTGGAAAAGACCTCCAGTTCTCCCATGCCCACATTGTGAAGGGCCAGCTTCACTCGTTGTTTGAACATCTCCGGGGACTGGAGTCACTGGAGTCACCGAGTCACTTCTGGTGGCTCCGCCACTTCCCTGGGGAGCCTGTTCGTGGGGTGCCAGAGCAAAGTCACCCCCAGGTGCCGGTGGGGGCAGCCTGTGTGTCCCTGCTGCCCCGAGGCGGGTCCCCCAGCGGCGCCGGGGCACTCACAGGGCTGTGTGACTGACACCATTCCTTCTCTCTGCTTTGATCAAGCCTCGGAATTTCAGGAGTGACCTGCACCCTGCCAGACCTCTCAGGGAAGGAGGAGATCCGGCCCTGCTCACGGGTGCGCCGCTGTCCCCACGGCCGCATGAGAACCGGAGGGACCCGCAGCACATCTGTGAGCAGCCACAGCTGGCAGGGCGCATCCCGAGGGGAATTGGGGCAGGGATGACCAGCAGGCGCAGGTCCGAGGGGTCAGCAGGAGCCAGTTCCCACGGGTGACCACGCTCACACCGGCCCAGCTCCTCCACACGGACTGGGAGCAAAGCGGGAGCGAACCCTGGAGCCCCTGCAGGCGAGATTCCGTCTGCTGCTCTCATGTAAATGACTTCCAGAGCGAAACCGCTTTGAAGCTGCTGTTTATCTCTCTCGGATAACAATCTGCTTCATTTCTTGTGTCAAAGTAATTAGAGTGTAATTATTTTTATTTTTAATAACAGGTACTATAATTGCTGCAGGGCTCCAGAGGAGCAGGGGGAATCCCGCTCCCGCACTTCCAGCCCTCCCTCTCTGCTCGCTGCCTTCAGCCTCCTCTCCCTCCCAGCCCCCTGCCTGTTCTCGGAGCTTTTGGGCTCCTTTTCTCTCGCCTGTTTGTGCCCGTGTTCCGTTTCTCCTTTTCTGTTTGTTTTCTCTAGGCATCAATTTTTCATGCTGGAGAGCCGAGGATAATTAATTAATGATTCATAGGGATGCTGTGGCTATAGTATAATGAGAGGATGGTTCATAACCTGTTGCAGAGGCAGCCATCAGTAATTTCAGAATAATTAAAGGACGGTTTTAGCACATTTCAAAAGCCCTTATAGAATCAAGGAGATGGGCGAATTTATTTCTCTCAAAACCCTCGGGGACACACCTTGGTGGCTCAGGCAGCATTTCCCAGCTCCTCTGTGCTCCTGCTGTGCACCAGGGGCTGGGGAGGATCCCATCCTGGGGATCCTCATGCTTCAGTCACCGGGGAAAAGTCCCCTCTTTCAAACTCCTTCACTCCCACGTCTTCCCCACCCGAGCTGAGCAGATTTTTTCTCTTTTTTTCCCCCTTTTATTTTTATTTTTAGTAGCACGGGGTGTTACAACCAGCCTTCCTATTAGGGGCTAGACATATTCAGAGCCTTAATGATAGATTAAATACCAAATACCTTAACATTTGAAAAATGACATTTATTATACAGAGTTGTAAATAGAGGGAAAAAATGACAATAGAACACAGTGTAGATCTTACATAAACTGCACCGGCTCTGTGTAATGACTATGATAATGTCAGTGCTAACAAGCAGATAATTGGCATCACTGAGATAATTTTTGGCACCTTATGCAGAGGGGAAACTGCTCTGCATAATTATTTTACCTAGGAATATTCTTCATTTAACGGGTCCATTTGCATAACGGTTGGAACTTTTTAAGCTGTAAAAGGGTGTTTAATATGTTGATTTGTTTCATCCACAAAACAATTGTTTATTCATGAGAGCTGGCACCTGAGGACTTTTGTAATGAGGCCACAGTGACCCAGTTGGAAGCAACAGCCTTTTATTGGATTTACGGGTCCAGGTGGAGGCAGGATTGGCAGACCCCTCACGAAAGAAACCTCCCAGGCTTTTACAGATGCTGTAAGACCAAGTAAAACTCTGGAGTAAAACTTTATTTAGTGACAAAGTTGATCACTCCAGTGTTTCCCTGCCCTGCTTCGGGGCGGCAGCTCCCTGTGTCCCCAGGACTGTGATGCACAACCAGGGGAATCCTCCTCAAGCTCCCGAAGCCCAGCGAAATTCCTCAAGCTCCCGAAGCCCAGCAAACCGTGCACATCGCTGCCTGCAGTTGGGCAGGGGGTGTGATA
>VZRQ01001473.1:231251-263300 GCA_013397975.1 Machaerirhynchus nigripectus
TTTTAATTAAAAGCCCTGCTTTCTCCCACTCCTTAAAGGTGATGCTCTGTCAGGTTTAACAAGCCGCTGTCAATCCGTCCCCAGCTGGTGCCAGGAGGAGCAGAGGGAACCGGGCACACCCCGCAGGCATCGCCGGCTCCTCCGGCCCCATCCCGGGAGAAAAGCAGCCGGCAGAGCAGCGCCGAGGGAAGACTGGTTCCTGCGGCTGCTTCTCCTCCAGATCCCTCCTCCAGCAGCACCAAGCGGTGGCTGGGTCAGTGGAGGGGCTGGGATGAGCCCCCACCGCCGGGCATCTCCCAGCCCCGGCATCGCCTACCCCTCAGGCAAATATTCGGCCCCTCCGGCTCCGGCTGCCCCTGGGAGCCAGAGCCCTCCTCGGAGCAGTAAAACCCTGTCTGTGTGAGTGCTGAAATGATCCCGGATAATGAGGTTAATTAATATGTTCCTGTAAGCCCAGAGGCGCCGGGGAAGATCGGGATCAGCCTGTCCCCACCGGCTGTGAGATGCGCGCCGGGAGCAGGGATTGTCCAAAGGTTACGAGGTGCAGGTGCGCTCCGGGCCATGCCAGCAGAGTGTAAATCAGTGTTTAGAAAAAGCCTTTCAAGGATGCCTGAGGAATAAAAGGGGATGTGTGGCTCTCCCCCAGCTCCCCCCTCCGCCGATTCCAGCCCAGCGCTGCTGACAAATTGCCGTCCTCAGCTCGCGGTCCCAGAAGCACCTTAAAAAGCAGAGGAATGCTGGACACCGGGGCCGGGCTGGAGGGGAGCCAGCAGCCAAGGAGGCAGCTGAGAAGGATGGTCAGCAGAGCACAGGCAATAAGGCTAATGGGCCTCAGCCGCGGAGAAGCCCCGCTCCTGAAACGCATCCAAAACCAGCACCGCATTCGGGCTGAAGTGATGTCACTGCCGACCATTAGCGTGGTAATTACAGTGAAAGCTTTTGGCAATTGTATCCTCCGAAGGGTCATTAATGCAACCCGACCGCACCAGTAAAGGTCTCATTAGTCTTATTTCAGACTTATGTATTTTTCGGAGCTGCAGAATCCGAATAGACTTTTCCCTCTGATAACGTTATTTTCTGCTCCCTGCTCCGGCCACGGGGACAGTGGGCTCTTCTCCTCCACTTCCCAGCATTCCACTTGGGAAGATGCATTTCCAGCAGAGGAAGGGCCCTGGGAGCCCACGTTAGAGGCTGAGTCTGGATCCCAGTCCTTGGTCACGATGAGAGCTCAGGAAGCAGCTCCCACTCCTGGTTCTCAGCAAACCTCATCCAGGTGGGAATGCAGGGAGCTGGAAAAGCAGCTGGACACATGGACGTGAGTCCAGTCACAGGAGCTCCCCTGGTCTGCTGTCAGCAGTGCAGGAGGTCCCTGTGCAGGGGCTGCAGGGAAAGGTGGGTCAGGTGCTGCTCCATGTCCCACTGACTCATTTTGGGAGAAACAGAGAACCTGCTGTATCTGCAGAATATTTATGTCTGTCAGGAGCACAAGACCACCGGGAGGAGAACAGAAATCAGAACCCTGTTGACAAATTGCAGGGCTGGTCCAAAAGAATGCAGAGCAAAGCTCAGCAGAAACAGCTGAAGGTGGTGCAGCTCAGCAGGAGCACCCCAGCGGGGTGGGCAGGCCAAGCCTCGTGCTCCCACAACAGCAGAGGTGACACCTGCAGGGCAGGTGAAGGGACTTACCTGCCCCCAGAACCAGCTGGACCACTCTGGGATGAACCATGTGAGTTTTGCACCAAAAAAAGCCCTTTCTGGGGCATAAGGAGTGTTTTGGGTCAGGGTGAGGCTCAGGTCCCGTCAGGTGTGAATGCCTAGAGAGACTCTGGAGAGCAGACTGGGGACAGAGCAGGGAGGAAGTTTCTCCCCAGCAAACCACAGGCCCAGGATGCTCCAAAACCCACTGGTCGCCGTCCTGGCAGGGACAGCCAGGGGCAGGGACCCAGGAAAGCACTGCCTGGCCAGCTGCCCTCTGCCTCTGGCACAAGGAGCTCCACAAAGAAAACCCAGAAAATCCATCCCACAAGCAGGAGCTGCTCCCCAGGACGTGCCTCAGTCCCACATCCCCCCTCCCAGCACATCATGTGTAGCTGTTCCTCATGCAGCCAGCTGCTTTAATCAGAGAAGAAAAACCCTCAGAACACAAGACTCAAATCCACCAGGAAAGGTGACAGATTCTCCTACTCTTCAAAGGGGCTCTTTAAATATTAAAAATAGCATTGTTGTTTTAGCAACGTTAATTTAAATGATGCACGCGTGACACCTCCGATCACCCCGGCGTGCTCAGACACGGCGCCTCTGCGAGGCACAGCCAGGCAGGAGCTCTTCTCTTCTGGTTTGCCCTGTGACAGAAAAAAGGAACACATCCTGTGCACAGGGGGGGAGGAGGAGGAGGAGGTTTATTCCCAGCCTGCACAGGCCCAAGGTATGGAGGTGAAGAGCCCCAGGAAAACTCTTTCCTTCCTAAAGCTGGGCTTCCAGACCAGCTTGGCTAAACGCTCACTCCTTTTAGACAGAGCTGAAGCAGGTGAAACATGAAGAGTCACCTAAAAACACACCCTGACATTCCCTGGTTCTCCCCACAACAGCGCAGCCCAAGCTGAGTTCGTGCCTGGCTGTCTCCTTCCCTTGCTCCACTGTTCTTCCAGCTTTAGCACCTTCACAATCCAGTTGGGCCCCTCTTGTCAGGCCTTGCTGGTGGCTGAAAGGGAATGACATGTTCAGAGGCACCTGTGAGTTAGAGAGATCCTGAAATAAGTTGGTCTCCTGCCTCCTGGACCACGGGAACCGGTGTTACTCAGGATCTCCAAGCTGAGGCTGAACACTGGGGATTGGATTGGTCACCACAGCCATTGAGCAGGCGCTACCTGGGGGAGACCTGGAATCTTCACCCACCACAGGCTCCTGTGAGCTACTAGAGTTTTTCCTTGCTCTCTGTTTCAAGGGTTCTTTGCAGAAGTGGGGAATTCAGGTTCCACCTGTGGAGCTGGCACATTCCTTTGGGATCTATTTTCAGCAGCCTCTGAAGGGATGAAGAGGCACCCACGACACCTTGTGCTCCACCACCTCTTGTTCCAGTGAGAGCGCCGAGCTCCGGGCAGCTGGAAACGCCCCCCCGAGAGCTTCACCTTCTGCTGGGGACCCAACCAAGGGCAAGGGGGGGAAGGACATGATTGTAAAATGATGGAATTCATCTGCAACTTGACCTTCACTAATGATGGATGGCCTGTTTGTAAGGGTCATCAGTGGACAGCCTTCACTCTGATGCATCACCTGCAGCCGCAATGAATGGAGGGGCAAACCTGACGTCCCTGCCCAGGTCCTGGGGGCTGTGCAGCGCCTGCAGGGACAGCCCAGGCTCTGGTGACCAAAACACTTCACCTGCAGGAAGTGAGCCCCAATTGTGTTGGAAATCTGGGCTGTCAAGGGCAGTGGTTTGTTCAGGATGAGGTTCAGGTTCTGGTGTTCACGTGGCCCAGAATGAAGTCGTGCATCTCATTAGGACTTGCTTCGAACCAGACCTTGCCAGAGAGCAGAGCTGCAAATAATTTGACTCTCAGTGCTGGCTGTGTGCCTGGCTCTGAGTCATACATTGCTGAAGGAATTGTTGTAATCTGCAAATTATTTTCCTGTATTAATTCATCCTGGTGAAATCAACCCGTTGCAAATTGCTATCAGCCTAAAACTGCCTCTGCTGGGGCCGAGCGTGTGGGCAGTGCTTTCTGCCCTCGGTGACAGCGTGTGACAGCTTCTGCTGCTCAGCTGTGAGGGACCTGCTCTCTGTGCTCAGGACCTCACTGCAGCCACGGGGATTCCTTTCTTCAAAAGTTTTAATTTTGACACTGTGATCATTTTATTGCTCAGAGGAAAGGAGGTCCTGCAGTAGCTGTTTCTGTGTTCTGAGAGGCTCAGAGGCAGCAGAACAGGCAAAGCACTCACCTGGGCTCACCTGTTCTGGCAGACAAGAGTGGAAATGCTCTCCTGTCACAGACTCCTGATGATTCTCTTCATCGCTCCCGTGTGGCCTTGGAGCAGCTCTGAGGTCTTCAAAAAGCTGGAGCTGCCTTGCAGCAGGGATCACAAGCCATGGAACACCTGGGGAAGATGTTCTTTCATGATCCTGGGTGCTCCTCGAGGCCTGTGTGGGTCTGAGGGACTCAGTGGGGCAGGCCAGGGCAGGAGGAAAACAGGAGCATAGAGAAAACCCCCTTTTTCTCCCACACAGCTTGAACTGGTAACTAAAGGACAGAAGGTGCACGCTGCTTTGTCCCAGCTCCTGCCTTTCCTAAGCAGGGAGGTTTGGATTATGCATTCCCAGGCGTTACAAGGTCCACTGGTTTGGAACAAGAAGTCTGCCAAAACACTCAGCCTGGGAAGGGGGAGCTGAGGAGGAGAGGGCTGGAGCTGCTGCTGCTGCAGGCACAGAGAATATTAACTCTGCTCTGTGGGAAATGCCAGCGTCTCCAGCTGAGGCGGTGGAGGACGCAAGCCCCGTTCCCCAAAAATTCCCTTGGATGTGATCTCCCTTTGCCAGGCGTTCTTTCTGACGGACACCCTTGGAAGGAAAACCTGGGCACGGCAATTTGATTTCTCGAGTCGCAGAACCACGGGGGTGCGAGCTGGTTTCACAGGTGCTGTGCCCTGGCTGCTCAGGGAGGTGAACATCTCCCTGTGCGTCTCTGATGTCACCGAACACCTCCAGGCACGGTGCTGAGGCAAGAGGGGCTCCAAGCAGAGCCAGCTCCTGTGCAAAATTCCCCCAGAAAATTCCTGTGCAAAGCCCTGTGCAAAGCCCCAGTGTCCCCAGCCCGTGGCAGGGCCAGGCAGGGACAGGCAGGGCCATCCAGCAGCAGTGCTCTGGGTGCAGGATCTGCAGCAGCTGCTCCTCTGTGTGTGTTTGGGATGGGGCACATAACCATGCTCAGCAGAAGGGGATGTTTTTTTCTCGCTTGTTTGTTTCTTAATCCTGCAATTTCTCCTGTATATTTCAGAAATATTCTTTTCTGCTGCGTGTTAAGGTGTCCAGGTAAAAGGACAGTGGCCTTTGTGTGTGTTAAGACTGTGTGACCTCTTTGCTGCTCTGTGCTGGAGGAGCGTTCGTGCAGAGCTGAGTGAGCAGACGAGAAGATTTCTGTGTGTGTGCAATTACTCCAACACAGCTTTCAGTGGGATTGTGTTTGCAACCTTTCACGATTCTCTTCGCAAACATGTTCGAGTGCTGCAGCTCGGCTGGTGGAGAAGGCAGAGACTGCGCCCAGAGATGCCCAACATGTCCCAGAGCCTCCCCTTGGCTGCAGAATTCCGAACTCAGGACGGTGTGGGGCTGGTTTGGCTGCGTGGGGCTGCGTGATGAGCGCCGTGCCAGGAGCGACGACAACCACGTGCAGGAGCCTTTGGCGTGGGCAGGTCTCACACACTCATTCAGAAATGGGAACATGAACCCCTATTAATAGGGGATCTGCTGTCACACTTTGTTCCCTCAGCTCCTCGTGTCCCTGCACGGAGAAACAACCCAGGAATAAATGTTGTGCTGACTCGAGTGATGGTTTCCTGCATGTGCAGCTTCCTCGGAGCTGCTGGAAGGATGGTGGTGACACAATTTGAGGCACATCAGGCTCTCTCCAGCACTGGGAGACAGTAATTTTTGCCTTCAGATCATCCTCTCAAGCTGCCAGAGCCTAAAATAGCTCTTACTCATAGAGGAGCAGTGGATGCAACTCGCATTCATTATCGGTGTGTCAGTCACAGTCCGTGCCCACATGGAAGTTTGTCCCTTCCCCTCACGCCTCCACTGCTTCCTCCCGGCTGGCAGAGCATGGCATGGTGCCTGGTGACAGGGATTGCTCCCATCTAACCCCCAGCCACAGCACTGCCACCAGCACGGGCCGGGACTGGCCACACCAAGCACTGGGAGATGGGAAGTGGGGAGCTTCGGAGAGGCTGCGGCTTGAGACTGGGCTGAGGGCAAAGGAGATGTGGGTCTGGCCAGGATAAACCAGCACAGGCACAAGCCCCGAGGGCTGGGCCACCATGGGAAAGGTGTGGCAGGGGTGTTGTGGGTCAGTGGGGGTGAGATGAGCAGTTCACAAACACCCCTGGGCTTACAGCCCCAGTGCTCTCTGCTCTGCAAGGCCACGTCTGCCCTCATTTAGATTATTTGTACACCTCTGTCTGAAGAAACCTGAGGGGAACTGCAGCAGCTCAGCCTGATCTGGCCATAAACTCCTCCTGAAGCTGCGGGATCTGTTCCCACCTGGTGCCTGCTGACACCTCCCTTCTCCCATGGCAGCAGCAGCAGCAGCAGCAGCAGCAGTGCTGTGGGAGCTCACTGCTGGCCCCCGGGACCCCCAGCCCCTCTCCCAACCCCGGCAGGCTCAGGGGGTGGGGACAGGGTGCTTGGGGGCCCTTTCCAGTCACCACTGCCCGAACATCCATCCTGCCCAGCTCCCTGGAGCACAGGCAGTGCCCAGCTGGGTGCTGGGCCCCGGGCATCAGCCACCCCTCTCCCCAGCTCCTGCTCAGCCATCACCGGCTCGCCGTCGCTTGTCCCTGCACAACACGTCCCTTGTGCTGCCCAGGCCACGTGTCCAGCTTTGCAGAGGTGACAAAGCCGTGCAAACAGTGACCCCCAGCACTCAGCAACCCCTGCACCCCCTGGACACCCCCGGCCCTCGCCCCCGAAGGCTCCTCACGGGCTCCCGCGTAAGCGACGGAGAGGAGTGTCAGGCTGGGGGAAAGACAGATCACGAGTATTCCTGGCCCTGACATTTTCCTCCAGATATCTGGATTTCCATATATTTGAAAACCTAATATAAACAACAGAGAGAAAATTTGCATTTCGGGCAGTGAGGAATGAAAAATGGAGGCGGGGTAATGTATTGCTGCTCGAGGAAGAGGAATGACAGTGGTAGAGTCGAGCACACACGACAGCGCCCAATCGGCTCGTGGCAAACTCATTTCCTGGCAGAATATAGGGTTTCATCTGCTGGAACATTTAATAGGCATCAAAGAAAGATCACTTCCCTCCTCTCAGCGCAGATTGAGAGCCTTCGCTCTCGCTTTATTTTTGCCATTTTATTAAACCCTTTATATAGTTTTAATACAATATGTATGATCCTCCAGCAAACAAATAAATTCTTAGGCGCTTCCCAGATTCTAAGGATTTCTAATGGTTACAAATGTTTTATTTATATTTTCAGAGAGGCATTAAATATGCGACGTGTAAAAATATGCAACCAAAAAAAAAAAAAAAAAACCAAAACCCAAAAAAAAAAAACCCAAAACCAAAATAAAAAATCAACCCTAATTTATTGTTCCGTTCGGAGCGGCGTTACATATGGAGTTAATTTGGGAAGCCCGGGGAAGGGGCTGAGCCCCCACACGTCTGGGTTCTGAAATGCCCCAAAGTGCGACCTCAGGGACCTTCTGTCCTCTCTCAGTTGGGCACAGGGGGGTGACACGGGCCACTCCTGCCTGGAGCACCAGGAGGGAGCTGGGAGCAGTGGGACACGCTCCAAGAGCCACACAGACACACGTGAGGGACTGGCAAACCCTTTCCCAAGTGAGAAATGCCCTCTTACTCCAGAGCAGCCTCCTGTGGTCAGTCAGGGCCGACAGCCCCGGCCCTGGAAAGAATGCTTGGAATTCTCATGCTGTGGGAGAAAAGGCTCACTCCCAGTTGGCTAAATAGGCTCGGTGACTGTGGATGCTAAGCTCCCACTGGATTAATCCCAGTACAACCAGGGGACTGGTGATGGTCACTGCCACATTCCCCAGGGAACCACGTGGGTGAGAATTTGGGGGAAAAACGTTTTCAGTGCTGACAGGTGCAAAGGAGGCTCACGTGGAGGACAGTGGGGTGATGGAGCACCCTGGGCTGACCCTAACCCTGCTTCCCCGGATGCTTTGAATTCCATTTCCCCTGGCTTCCCCAAGCCTGGGTGAGGGCTGGGGAAGGAGGAGGAGCACCCAGGATGATTTTTGGTGACAGCGCTCAGTAGAGCTGGGAGCAGAGTGTCTGGAGAGCCTTAGTTATGGCTCGGAGCAGCGCTTTGCTCTGAGGTTCCCTTATTTAGGAACCAGAGAAACGCACCGGGAGACTTTCAGAGCTCATCAATTCCGATCAGGTCCGCTCTGGACGCGCGATCTCTCCAGATCAGGCATATCCTTGGCAGGCAGCTCCTTCCCCCTAAATATTCCAGCACACAAACACACCGGTGCTGGCTGCGCCTGTGTGAAGGATTCCCGTGTCCCTGCAGAGGGGACTCTGCTGCAAAACTTCTCTCCTTCCACGGGGACCTGCCTGGCGTGGGGCAGGGCAGTGGGGGTGCCCTGCGCTGCCGTCAGCACAATGACCCTGGCAGCTGCTGCTCAGTCCTGCCCAACCCAGAGCCCAAATCCTGCCAGTGAGGTGCCCTCTGTCCTGTGTGATGCCCAGCTGTGACAGCACGCAGCTGCTGGCTCGGCCGGGCAGCCTCAGAGGAGATTTGGAGCCTCCCCCGCAGCCGAGACTTTATGGCAGAAATAAAGCCCCAGTTAAGAGATACACAGACAAGCAAGAGCAAGCATCCATGGGGTTCACCAGGAGGCTCTTGATGCCACCCAAGAGTGGCTGAGCTTGCACAAATACATTAAGAAAGCCTCGAGAAAGCCTTAATTGCACATTACAGATCTGTAACCGCTGCGCCGTGAGCAGCCTCCTGTCAGGGACATGAGGGAGACTTTCACAGCCTTTCTATCTTGGGCACTTCCCAGCTATTTTTAATGCCCTCAGAGTAATAAGAAATCTGTAAATCCCCCCAGACTGCTCCCGAGGAGGCCGGGAGTGTTGCCCGTGGCGGGCCCAGCCCGCGCAGACGCTGATGCGCGGCTCGTGCTGAATACATTGTTTGTGGTCCTGTGAGCACAGCGATGTGAGGTGACCTCCTGGTTCAGGGGAGCCCGCGTTAACAGAGCTGTAGTCATGTCGATTCAGGATCTCTTTCATGTGTGTCCTTAGAAAAATGTACTTGCAGCCGACACGACCGGGGCGGGAGCGCGGGGTGTGACAGGCGCGCGTCCCTCCCGCGAGTCATTAGTGCGGGCACCGAGGGACACGGGGGGACAGCGCCCTGTCACCCTCCCGGGCACTGGCTGGCACCTGCTGGGGCGAAGGGGATGATGGCAGCCTTGTATAGCCCTGCCTGACCACCCAGGCTCCCACCCACTCTCCTTCCCTGCCACAAATTCCGCAGGGAGCTCCAAAAGGCACCCAAAGAACGGATCCTGCACGAAGATCCCAAAGGCAGGGCTTGGTTCTGGACCGGTCACAGAGCTCTGACCCTGCTGGCCAAAGCAAGACCTGTCAACACCCTGGTTATCTCAGAGGGAAAGGGGTGTGAACACGGAAAGATAACAGAAATAATTCTGTTGTCACTAACAGCTGGGCTCCATGACCTCAGAGGTCTTTTCCAAACGAACTGATTCCATGATTCCCACCAAATCCTTCTTTTTTGTGTGCAGACTCATCTCTTGGCACATACATCTCCATTTTTTAAATGAAAATAATTTTCAATCCCCCACAAAGCCACGGTATCTTTTTAAGAACCATAAAATAAAATACCCAAATTTTTAAAACACATTTCCCCATTAGCTTTGTGACGAAATAATTCACCAAGTTAATATCTTTTGCTGCCCCCGAGCTTGTTTGGAGAGGGAGCTATTCCCCCTCCACTTCAACCGAGGCTGCTGAAAGGTGCTGGCTGTTCACCTGGTCAGCTGGGTCAGCCCCAAAATCCAGCCTGGTGCTCCCCACTGGGGCAGGCAGAGCCTCCCCATCCCTTGGGGCATGCAGCACCCTCCCCACGGACCCCCAGCCCACAGCAGGGCGGATGAAAGAAAACAAAACCAAAAAAAAACTGACATTTTTTCCAGGGTTTTCCTTAAACGGCCCAAATTCCAGGAGAGGCAGGGTGGGTGCTCTCACTGGTGACTCAGGACTGGAAGCAATTTTCCATGATTGAGGTGAGGACGCGAGCAGCGATTCCCGGCTCGGGCTGGGTGGCAGACGGGAGGTGGCCGGACACCTGGGCGGGCTGGCTGCTGGCCACTGGCCAGGCAGGGAGGCAGGAGGGATGGAGGGAGGATGCAGGGAGGGAGGGAGGGACGGAAGGAGGGATGTAGAGGCTGCGTTGCCCTGGCCCAGGTGCACTCTCCTCCTGCTGTCAGCAGCTGGACAAGAAGTGTTTTTCTCCACCAGCCCCTGACACCCAGGAAATCCCACAGACCCTGCAATGGGAGTGTGAGGATGGGACATGGCACCGAGAGAGCAGAGATAAGGGAAGATGCAAGCCGAGCAAGCCGAGACCCCAGGAGAGATGTCACTGTGCTTCCTGCTGCTGAAGGGCTTCTTCCCACAAGGATGTCTCAGCCCTCCCAGCAGGGAACTGCCAAATATCTCTCAGAGAGCTTCAACCCTTCACGCTGCTCCTCCCCTGCAGTTCAGCAGCTTCCCCCAAAAGTCTCCAGCTTGGGAGGGGTTTTGCTGCCTGCTGACCAGGGATGCTCAGCATCCACCAGCTCCATCCCTGCCTGCATCACAACACTGGACAGAGCAGGGTCTGCCACCACTGCCAATCCCTGTGTGACACCAGCACGGAGCAAGGCTTGGCACCACTGCCCACTCCTGTCTGGCACTGGGATGGGTCCGGGCTTGGCCCTACTGCTGATCCCACAGGCTGCATCCTGCTGGCACCGGGCAGGGCATTTGCTGTGGCTCAGCAAGGCTGCAGAGCTCCCGAGTGGTGTTTAGCTTTCCAGGTTTGTCGCTGGAATGATGATTCTCATCACCACTTGAATTTAATTTAAATGGTTTGCTTCTGCTTTCATTTTATTGGCACCCATTAGATCCCCCTTGTACCTCTGGCATTTCCTTAATAGTCTTTTGACTCATCTGCTCTCAGGAGGAGAAACATTTTTTACAAGAACAATATGAAGTAACAGTTATAAAATCTGTAGCCCGGTGATAAATGTTAAGGACTCATATTCTTTTATTGGAAATTGCTGTCTTTCAAATGTTTAACAGATTTGTAAAAATAATTTCTCCAAAAGGTTACGGTTCTATTGAACTCCATTAGAGAGAGGCTGGGCTCTAAATCACAGCCACGTCCCGGAGCCCTCACGCGGGGACACGCCAAAGTCATCACTTTCCCCCCTCGTACACACAGCTCCTGGCTCCTCTCCAGCAGCATTCCATCGCCAGGACACTTTCCTTGACCCCCAGGTCCCCCCGCCGCAGCCGAGGGGCCGAGTGCCG
Organism: Machaerirhynchus nigripectus; assembly: GCA_013397975.1. NCBI lineage: Eukaryota > Metazoa > Chordata > Aves > Passeriformes > Dicruridae > Machaerirhynchus > Machaerirhynchus nigripectus. Next base: position 242,545 of record VZRQ01001473.1, read on the forward strand.
GAATCCAGGCGTGAAATGATGAAGGGCCGGGGCTGCGGCAGCTCCGGCTGCGCCAGGACCTCAGATGGGAAATCGCCACCTTTTTTTTTCCCCCCTTCTCCTCATCCTGGCCTGTCGCATGCCGGGTGGAAAAGATTGTATTTATCACCTGTCAGGGCTTGGCAGAGCTGAGTTACGTGGAGCAGGACAGCATAAAATTATCATACACAAGCATGAAATTACAAAATCGCTCGGAACTGAACAACAAAATTATTTCATTTCTGAGGGAGGCCATTCCATTTTTTAGTCGTGACACCTCAACTGCCAAACTTTGAATTGAAATTGAGTGTGAGGTGCATGGAATATAGACAGCAATAACAAGCAAAGGCATGTAAACTAGCCATGCAAATACACTACATTAATGGCCCCAGAAACCTCCCACAGGAGATATGTAACTAAATAAATGTCACATGTCCCAATAACTCAACTTTTCTTATACATTGTGAAATGAATTATGCTGCAATCGGAGCGCAGGCTGCTCCTGGCGACGGGGCTCCCATTCCCCTGGCGTTCCCCTGGACAGCTGCGGCTGTGCTTTCCCTCTGCCGGGGTTTGGTGCCAGAGGTGGGTGTTCACAGCAAGCCCGGTCACTGGCTGGCTCTGCAGCAAGGCAGGACGCGGCTCCCCCAGCCGCGGTTTGGTGGCAGCGTCCCCCTCCTTTGTGAGAACTCCCCGCGGAGCTAGGATGTGCAGGCAGCAGGAATCACACGATCGTCAAGGCTGGGAAAGATTTTTAAGTCCAACAATGGTGTTACTGCGTCTCATCCCGACTCCAGAGTCCCCTGGCTCCCAGAGCAGGGCTCGCCTTTCCATCCCACCCTCGCAGCCGGGGCTCGGGGCTGCTCTGTGTGCGCCGAAAAGTCTGGCAGAGCCACGCAGAGCCCAGCCAGGCACGGGAGGGAACAGAGCTCACTTTCCCTCAGCCGCCTCTCAGGGAGCCCAGCTCTGCCAGGAACAGGCCCAGCACTGCGTGAGGAGCATCAGAGCAGCTCCATTTTATCGCAGCCGGTAGCGTCCCAATGACTGTCAGCAAGAGGGTCCCAAAGGAGCAATATTTTATAAACACCATTTGTGTCAGAGCTTATTGTGTGTTTGTCTGGCTGTCCCCGGGGATGGCAGCCCAGGGTGGGAATAACACAGCCCCTTCCCGTGCTGGCACAGCCGTGGGTGCTGCCAGGGGCCGGTGTCTGCCCGGGGCAGGAGCTGCTGGGGTGGCCAAGCAGAAGTGGCTTGGCCGGGGAGGAGGCAGCGCAATATCAGTCACGGGGGAGGGATTTGTCAGCTCCCTCTGCCGCGCTGATGGGCTCTGCAGGGTCTGAGCAGAGCAAAGCGAATGAGATGGGGGATAAAATTCAAAAGGGAGGGAAATCGCGGTCTGGGGTTGGGGCAGACTCCCGGCTGCCTCCTGCCAGGCTGGATCACCCACCCCCAAGGCACCACAAGCTCCTGCTGCTGCTTCTGCTGGTTGCTGCCCGCATTCCTGCCTGCATCCATGCCTGCCTCCCTGCCTGCATCCCTGCCTGGCTGGTGGGGAGAAAGCCCTGTGCAGCCCAGAGCCAGAGCAGGAGGTCACTACCAGCGAGCTTTCTCTGTGCTGGATGCCCCCAACTCACCCAGAGAAGCTTTTGATCCCGGCAGACCAATATCTATTTAAACATTGTCCTTCTGCTCCCCTTGCTTTACAAGAGGAAGGGGGATTTTGTAAGGCTCAGAGCTTCTGACTGGAGCCCAGCAGCACTGGAAGCACCTCATGCAACGAGGAGTTTCCAGAGAACAGAGATTCCTGGTGATTTATGATGGAGCAAACCTGGCCCTCACCCCTCGCAGGCAAGCCTTTGATGCTGCCCCTTTAATCCTTGGCCACCTGGTACTAATTATAACTGTGAGATAGTCTTTACATTTAATTAAAAACAAGGAAAGGCTTCTCCATATAATGAGAAGCCTCCCACAGCAGACCCTGTGTCCTCCCCCACTCCGGTACCCATCCCCTCCTGCTCCATTTGAACCCAGCAGTGTGGAGCTGTTGAGGATCCCAAGGAAAATCCCCCAAAGGCAGCGCTGATCCACACCCCTGTGCTGATCACCAGCCCCACGAGGGCGGGCAGGACCGAGGGGTCCCTGTCCCCAAGCCAGGCACAGGCACAGGATGCAGCATCTCCCTGCTCTGTGCTGGGGGACACCACGGGAAGGAGCTGATGCTGAGGAGTGGGAAGGGAAGGAGATGAAAGGGTGGTGCAGGGAAGGTGGGGGCTGTAAACCTGCTTTTCCATACCTAAAAAAAGGCGAGCCCTGATCAGGCAGCCAGAACAGTGAATGCCAAGGTGTGGAAAAGTGGAGGAGGGAATCCCAGCATGGCTCGTGGTGGTCCCTGGTGGGCACAGGAGGCACCAAGAGCTGCTCTGCTCTGCCTGCTCTGCAGAGGGGAAGGAGAGGCTGGGAAATTATCATCAGTTTAAGTCAGTTCAACTTCAGTTCCCAGAAAAATATTGGAACAAATGATCAAACAAACTATTTATAAGCACCAAGAAGATAACAGGGTGAGCAGCAGCCAACATGGGTTTGTCAAGAACAAATCGTGGCAAACCGATCTAATTTTCATCTGCGACAGGGTAATAGGCCTTCTGGATAGAAAAGAAGCAGTAAATGTCATATCTTGACTTTAATAAGATTTTTGACACCGTCTTATATGACATTCTCACAAGCAAGCTGAGGAATCAGAGTCGAGATGAAAATACTATTTGGTGAGGGTAAAACCAGCTGAAAAAGTGCAGTCAGAGACTAGTCAGGGATGGCTGGATGAAATGAGAACTGCTGGATGGCTCTGTCCTGTATCCAGTGCCATTCACTCTCTGGTCTGTGTCATGGAAAAAGTATAATTATTAAATTTGCAATCTTTGGATGCATTAGAGAGCAGAATCTGAACGGCAAAGGTCTTGGAAAATGCTGGAGTTAGTTGAGAGAAATGGGAATTTATCTGCTGGATCCAGGTGCAGAGTACAGCCCCTGGTGCTCAGCATAATTGGGGAATTACTGGAGTGACAGGAGGAAAGGATCTCAGACTTATTCCAGATCAGAAGTTGAAATTAGGCCAACAATATCGTGATGCTAAAGGAAAAGCAAACGGTTTGCAGGGGAAAGGGAGAAGCCTCATGTGTGATGGGCGGGATGCAATTTCTGTCACCAACTCAGCAATGCCAAGGAGCAGCTGAGGCTGTTCCAGGTTTGGGAACAGGGGCCACCAGGATGGAGTCCAGAGGGGAGGGAGGAGAAGGATCAGAGACTCACAACACTCTGCCTGGGCAACGAGGGTGGGTGAAGGTCTGAGGAATTCTCATCTTCCCATCTGAATCCCTGTGATGCTTCCTCTGCAAGCTGCAAAACCCTGACCCAGGGCAGGGAAATGCTGGGAATGGCTCCAGGAGCCTCGTGTGTGAGCAGCCCCCATGCTGGGAGTGTCCAGAGCTCCTCCGTGTGTGCTGGGATTGCTCCCAGGACATCCCCCACGCCGGGGCACTCGCTGAGCTGATGTGTGATCCCACAGTGCAGGGACACCCACAGCAGACCCCCGGGGAACAGGGTCCTTTTCCTGGTGCTACCAGAGCTCCGTGCACCCCCCTCACCTCTGCCAGTGCCCCGGGAGCCATCCCAGGGGAACCAAAGGCCCAGCAAGGAAAAGACACCTGGATGTGACCTGGAGAGGTCGGAGCCCGGGGCTGGCACCCCCTGCAGACACCAGCGGCACCAACCCGGCATCACTCCTGGCTTTGGCAAGGCTGGGAATGCTGGGCACGTCCAGGGCAAGGGGAAGGGGGAACACAGCAAGGGAGAGGCTGGCAGGGCCTTTGGTGCTGTCCTGAGCCACGGATCCAGCAGGAAGATGGGGATGGACACGGGTGGGCGGGTGGAACAGCACCGGGAGAGCAAAGGGTGGGCTGGGGGCTTCCCCTGCACCCCCTGTCCGGGGCACAGCTGAGGGGAGGGGCAGAGGACAGAATTCCCGAGTGGAGACCCCCCTCCCTGCCCCAGCCCCCCGGCGCCGGGTGCAGATGTGCCGGCAGAGCCCGGCCACAAAGAGTTAAAGCCGCTTCGCCAGACTGTGAATTCTCAGCGAGTCTCCCACATGCAGCCAAACAACAGCTTGACATTTTCCATCCTTCACGAGAAAGACAAAGGCGTGAAGATATTCCCATGATTCCTTTCTGCATGCCTAACTACGAGCTCAGGTGCAGCAGCATTTGCCCTGGACCGGCCTCATCAACATGAAGGGCGAACTCATCGTTTCTGCATCTTTCCTCGCCACTGCTTGATTAATTGGCTCACGACGACGCTGGCTGAATACCTAATGCCTCCCCTGTCCCTGTTCTTTCTTCACAGCCTTTTGCTGCATTTACATATACTTTATATTCCATAATTTTCACACACACACACACANAAATTTCAAAAAACAACAAAAAAAAAAAAAAAAAAAAAAAAAGAAAAAAAAAAGAAAAAAAGAAAAAAAAAAAGTGGGAGCACATCTCGGTAATTTGATGTAATGACGGCATGTCACCAAAAAGAGGAATTAGAAAAATCTGTAGGTATTTAATTTATTCTTGTTTTTTTCAAGTAGATCTCTCGGAGAAAGGCATTAATATTCATGTGCATGAAAAAAAAAAAGTGCCCTCGAAAGGAAATTTCCAGCATTTTAGTTTAAATTAAATACATTTTTAAAGAAACAATATTTAACTGATAATGCTTGGAGGCGAAATTAACAACAGTAGCAATTTTTACCTACCAAAGCAAGGTTTAGTCTCGGGGGTTTCCAGGAAAACTGCCCTGACATGAAACAACACTCTGCTTTTCTGAGGAGGGATCCAACCACTCCAAGAGGGAGGGCACGGGGTGGGAAAGGCCTTTTGCACGGCCCTGGCTGGGATTTTTGCTGGACCATATTCCAGAGCACATCCCCTGCAGAGGCTCAGCTCAGGCCTGGGCTGTGCAGGCCCCGGGAGCTGCCTCAGACCCACAGCCAGGGCTTCGGGCAAAGTCTGGGGCTGCCAGGGGCTCTTTTATTCCCCAATTAAACACAAGAAGGGGCGAAATAGAAACCAAAGGGATGATTGTGAGGGAAGCAGGCACAAAGTGTTCAGCAAACACAACACAGCGACCGATACAGGCGGCAGCTCCCCCAATTAACTCCGACTCGGCTCATCAGGGAGAAAAATGGCAAAAACATTTGCAACTTTTCCAGGAATTTTTCCAGGAATTGACAGGAAGAGGCAGCCCTGACCAGCAGAGTTTGTGGAGGGGTTTGGAGGTACTGAGATGGTTTGGGAGGAACTGGAGGGGGGTGAGCAGCAGGGAGGGGCCCTGGGTGGGGGACGCTGGGCTGGATTTTGTGACAGGACCAGGGCAGGGGCTGGCACCAGCAGGATGGGCTGGAAGGGTGTGGTGGGAATGAGAGTGTGTAGCCAAGGGGGATGGAGCTCTCTGCCACCCCCAGTGTGACTGGGACAGCACCAAGCACAGGAACCCTCATGGGCAGAATAATCCCAAAGCTGCACCCTTGGGCTGCTGTCACCCGGTCCCACAGGGCACCCACTCCTGCATTTTGGGGCTGGGAACACCTTTGGGATGCAGACATCCAGCCCCATAGAGCAGCATCTGGCACCTCTCCAGGGCTGGGAACACCTTTGGGATACAGACATCCAGCCCCACGGAGCAGCCATGGCACCACTCTGGGGCTGGGAACACCTTTGGGATGCAGACATCCAGCCCCATGGAGCAGCACCCAGCACCACTTCAGGGCTGAGAACACCTTTGGGATGCAGACATCCAGCCCCATGGAGCAGCACCCAGCACCACTTCAGGGCTGAGAACACCTTTGGGATGCAGACATCCAGCCCCATGGAGCAGCACCCAGCACCACTTCAGGGCTGGGAACACCTTTGGGATGCAGACATCCAGCCCCACAGAGCAGCATCTGGCACCACTCTGGAGCTGGGAACACCTTTGGGATGCAGACATCCAGCCCCACGGAGCAGCACCCAGCACCACTTCAGGGCTGGGAACACCTTTGGGATGCAGACATCCAGCCACATGGAGCAGCACCCAGCACCACTCTGGCAGCGGCTGAAATGATCCACGGCGAGAGGAGGCTTCAAGGATGCACGTCCTTGACAAGGAAAAAATAAATCATCAGCGCTGGGATTGCCTGTAAATTCCTCCTCGTTAGCGGGCTTGGGAAGCGGGGAGGGCCTGGCTCGGCCCCGCTCCCCCGGGTGCTTCAGCCCGGGCTGAAGGATCTGTTGGGTTCTGCACTTTGCCTCTCCTGCTGGCACAAAACTGCCTTAATCTGGTCTTCTGGAAATAAAACTTCCCATCTTTGTCCTGGCACATTACAAAAAAAGATTATCCCCCGGATTAAATAAAATTATGGGGTTTATTTCTCAAGTGTGAAAGGCTGAGCCTGCCAGAGGGGCTGGATAAGCTCTGGGAAGGGCCCCTGCTCGTGGGAGAAGCCAGAGGGAGCGCCCAGGAAGGGCTGCATGGGAGGGCAGCAGCTCTGGCAAGGTTCTAAATTGGTCTCCTGATATTTTATGAAATAACTTCTTTTTTTTTTTTTCCTAAAGTACTTCTTGATATTTTTATGTTTATATATTTTAACTTCGGATCGGACTCATAAAAAATACATGAGGAGTAAGTGGTTTCTGCAAATGTTTTATACATGATTTGGGAACAGACAGTATTCCAAGAGAGGAGAATATTCCTTTTTACTCCAACGAGGGAGGAGCAGGGTTGGGTTGGAGGGAGTGAAGGGGGTCCCACGGGCGCAGAGCTGCTGTGGGCACTCAGTAGGACCAGGTGGGTGATGGCACCTTCCCCAAAACACCTGGGCCGAGGTGACCATCGGACACCTACGAGCAGGAGGGACAACCCTCCACTAAACACAGAGCTCTGTGGGGCCACACTCCATCCCCCAGGGTTTTCCAGCCAAAACAGGAGGCAGGGAATGGAGGAATGGACATGCAGGGCGCGTGGTCCTGAAAGGGAAAAGGAAGCAAAAGGCTGCACAGGAGAGGCAGGAACACATCCCACCTGAGAGCGTGTGGGATGTGTTCCCATCGCAGCCCATCAACAGGGACACAGCAGGATGGGGAGGGTGAGGATACTGAGCCAGGAAAGGGATGCTGAGCAGGAGGGGTGCTGAGCCAGGAAGGGGATGTTGAGCTGATGCCATTTGCCGCAGCGAGGGCAACTAAGGAGTTAACCCAATATTTCATTGGCTTCCTCCCTCCTAGCATACATTATCTTTTTGACTGTGTAATATGATGCAAAGTTTTTTAAATGATACAATTGTATTCTATTATATTCCCCTCTTCAGGGAGATTTTAGGCTCATTTTTTGCATGAATGATACCGGCTCGTTGCATTTCAATGCTGACACAGAGAGCTCTGTAGGCACACACCGCAGAGAGGGTTATAGCAAGTGCACGGATAAATGCAAAAACATATGGCAACATGAGGAAACTCTACATTTTTTATTATATAAAAGCAGAACTCGTGTTCCCGGATACAGTGCGCAGGATCTGAAAGATGGAGTCACCGTCTCCTTCAGATGGATTTTTATAGGATTTGCTTAAAATAAAATCTAAGCAGGGATTCTGTGCAAATTTTCCCCTTCGGAGGATTGAACTGTGAATCAAATTTTGCCTGATCCACAGATGAAAATCAGTTCGGGGGTTTCTTCTCTGGGTCTCCAGTGAGCATTTGTCCAGCTTAACTGAATTTAGCATAATCTCAGCTCCAATGAGGCCCCAGGTGCAGAGCCGGGCAGGGAGCAGGGACGGAGCCTTGCACAGCCCAGGATGGGGCAGTCAGGCTGCCCAGCCCAGAAATCACCAGAGAGATGCCAAAACCTCTTCCTCCTTCTCTCCACAGGGATGGATCCAGCCCCGACAGCCCCACGGGATGGACAGGGACCAGTGTTTCCCAGCCCACAGCCCCCATCAGCAGCAAGGCCAAGGGGCTCCGTGGGAATGGGGCTTCCCGTGGTGGCACATTCCCAAGCTGGGGCCAAAGCCAGCACAGGGAAGCTTTCCCAGGAGAAGAGGGACTGCTGCTGGAGCATCCTGGAGTGAGGCAGAGAAGAAAAGCCATGCGTCCCCTCTCAGGCATTGCTTCTTGTCCCTCCTCTGCTGCCTGCTCCCAGCCCTGTCCCCCTGGACACACTCAGGACCGCACTCAGCCCGGTGTCCGCCTTCGCCTGGCTGGAGTAGGCTGTGGGAAGGTCCTGGAGGGCTGCCCACGGCCGGGAGGGTGGTCTGGTCACAGCTCCTCCCTCACCCTGAGCTTCTCCCTGCACTCAGCATCCTAGTGCTGTCCTAGCACACCTGCCCAGGTTTGGGGGTCCCCTCCACGGGGTCCCCACCCCGCGGTGCTCCGGGGGAAGGACGCTCCGAAGGCTGCCTGGCTGCTGGCGAAGGTCTTCAAAGAAATTATAGCCTGCATAAAAATACTCACTCCAGCCAAGGGCCTTAAACCATTCCCCTGAGCATTGAACAGTGACTGAAAGTGTATTACTGTGCACTTAAGGTTACTGCAGTAACCCAAGGTCAGACAGCGGTGCGGTATATCCAGGAGACTCACGATGGATTTGCTTCAGTGCTGGACTGGGAAGGCAGAGCCTTCACCAGGCTCCGGAATTTAACTCAATATTCAATTTACCCTGGAATCAATTTTGATGGAGTACAATTCCCATTTATAATCCCGGGTTATTGCCGGCACTGGCGTTTGATTAGACACCAGCAGACCCAGGCCAAACGCGTTCCTTGTCCCCCCATTCCCTGGAAGCTTGCTGGAGCCCACCCACCCTGTGCTGCACCCTGGCACCTGCAGCCCTTTGAAGGACCAGGCCCCCAGCACAGGGGGCTCTAAGAGACCCTCAGGTGCATCCAGCCGCCCCAGGCCTTCCCTCCCTCCTGGAATCTCCTCTCCCACTGCACCGCTCGACGTTTAGAGATGAGAGGGAAGGGCAGAAGAGCTGTAATATTTCCCTCTTAACTTTAAGCTCCCATGAATTTAGAATTCTTTTCTCTGAGGGGCTAATTATATAATTTCAATGTTTACTCAGTGCAGACGGATTTTGTGAGATGGTGCCCCAGGGACACGGGAGCTGGATTTAAACCCTGGGAAGGGAGTGCTGGATGGCTTTACGGCACAGCTCTCATCACAGCCTGCTGCTCTCCGTTTGCTGGGCAGGGGGATCTGCCACTGCTTTTCCCTAGGCTGCTTTTGATTATTGGTCATTGATGCCTCATCTCCTCACTGCTGCTTCAAAGGCAAACACAGGGCTGGGTGCTCACGGTGCCACACGGCTCTGCCCTGGAGCCTCCACGCTGCCCAAACTGCTCCATTTCTGCACTTCCAAGCCCACAGGTGGCAGCAGCCCATGGCTGGAGACCTCCCAGCTGGGGCTGCAGCTGCCCCGGTGAGGGTTTGGTGGTGCCCATGGGTGCTGGTGGCCCGGGAGCCCCCAGCCCTGCGGGGACCCCGGACCTGGGACCTCGTGGTGTCCCGGAGCAGGAGACCCCTCATTCCTGATGGGCAGCTCTGCACCCCCTTCCCTTACTCTGCCCACCACCAACCCCCCTGTGCCCCAAGGATGGCCAGGGGAAGGCGGGACCAGGGCTGGGCACTCCTGGCACAGAGGAGGGCATTTCTGGTGAGCCCAGCTCCGAGCCCAGATGTCCAGGAGCATCCCCCAGGAGCCCCTGCAGAGTGGCCACGGCGTGGGGGCTCAGCCAGCCGCAGAACACGTCCCCCCAGCCCCGAAGCCAGCACACAGGGGTCACCCTGGTGCTCCCAGACCTGCCCAGGGACCACCCCAACAGCCCAGAGCCCCTCCCTGTGCAGGAGAAAAGGAGCAGCTCACCCTCCTGCCTCCCATACAGGAGAGGAGATGTCACCAGACTCCAGCCTTAATCCCTCTCCCCTCGGGAGCGTGTTCCCCATAACTACAGGACGGGAGAAGCCATTTTTGCCCCTCACTATTCACAGCTATTTATATTTAACATATTTCAGCCTCCTGGGTCAGAGATGGAAATCATTCTGCGCCCAGCTCAACCTGGAAGTTACAACCGTGCTGAGGAGCCAGATGCCGGCTACAGAAGGGAAAGATTTTGCACTGCAGCTAATTTAACACAACAAGAAATTACAGTGTGGGGAAAAGTTCCCCGCTCCCGTGGAACCAGGAAGGGGATTATCCATTTGCAGAGTTCACCATTCCCCAGCCGTGAGCCGTCCCTTTAACCACAGCTAAATTGTTTTCTGACAGCCCTCGCTGCAATTTTATCCCCTGACATTTGATTTACATATGATCTTTAAGCACCAGCACTGCTGTAATAGCTCTTTGGTTAATATTCAAATCAGTCCGTGATGTCACATACCTTGATAGGTCATTTCACTGCGGCTCGGCAAAATGCATGTAAAAATAAATGTAGAACTAATGAAATAAACTGATTAAGGGGAGAAATCAATCGCTTTACTGCTGTAGTGAAGATCCAGCAGTTAATTTAGCATGGATCTGCAAGGGTGCACGTTAATAGAACAGGCTCTCATCTAATTGGTGCCACAGTAAATGAAATACAGTAATATTCCATGATGCATTGGAAGAGTTCACTTCATTTTCTCTGCTCTTTCCCAAGAACTGTTTACAGCACAATGGGCTTCATGGATTTCTTTATTTATTTCCCTGGCTCAGGAGGCAGAACCTGGCTGATCCCCGCTAACACCCCCAATCAGCAAGTCCAACCAGCTCCTTCCAATAACTGCTTTAATCAAGACCCGCAGGGCAGGGGAGCAGCTGGGTTTGTTTGTTTAGGGCTTTCCCAAGTTTTCCCCCCTCACTGCTGGGAGCTGCTGCCCTGCAGGCAGAGGCACTGGGCTGTGCTGGGAGCCTGGCAGCCCCCGGGGTCTCGCTGCCCCTTTGCCCACCTTTATGGCATCGACACTTCCCAGCCTAGCCTGGGATGCCGGGAGGGACCCAAAGGTACCACGGCCAGCGGAGATGGGGAAGGGTCTGGGGAGTGACTGCTGTGAGGAGCAGCTGAGGGGGCTCAGCCTGGAGAAAAGGAGGCTCAGGGGGGACTTTGTGGCTCTGCACAACTCCCTGTGTGCAGCCAGGTGGGGGTCGGGCTCTGCTCCCAGGGAACAGGGACAGGAGGAGAGGAAACTTCATCAGACTGTGCCAGGGGAGGGTCAGGTTGGACATCAGGAGGGATTTCCTCATGGAAAGGGTGGTCAGGCATGGGAAGGGGCTGCCCAGGGAGGTTTGGAGTCCCCATCCCTGGAGGTGTCCAAGGAACACCTGGACGTGGCGCTCAGTGCTCTGGGCTGGTGACAATGAGATGATCAATCAAAGGCTGGGCTCAATCTTGGAGGTCTTTTCCAACCTAAATGATTCTGGGATTCTGTGATCCAACAGTCTCCAAGCAGAGGCCGGGGCCAGCTGGTGACATTCCCTGAGGAAAGGTGTCCCTGGATCCCACAGCTCTCCCAGCACCCCAACCACGAGGGTGCTGCACCCTGGGGCTGTCCTGTCCCCAGCTCACCCATGGAGATGGGACAGGATAAGCCTGGGGAGACTCGGAGCAGTGGGAGTACCCAAGGAAACTCTGGAGGCTGTGGGAATTTCCCGGCCAGGTGATCCATACACACTGCCCTGTTCATTACAGCTGTCAAAAATATGCAAAAAAAGTCCCATCTGGTTCCACGAGATCCAAGCCTGAGCTCTGATCTGGACGAATCACTTGACTGACTAATTACCACACCCTCTTCCTCCTAATTGAAGGTCAACACATTAAGGATGAGTTACCACCTCAAGTATAACACAAAACTATAAATATTTGAGAAATGCCACCTTGGAGCAGCCTGAACTCCCTAATCCGTGCTGAGCAGGGGGGAAAACAGCAGCAACTTGTTCCGAGACTTGGGGTCTCTGCCAGTGCCCACTCTGCCAGCAGAGACCCCTGCCCTCCCTAAACTTATTTAGCTGTATTAAAAAGGAAAAAAAAAAAAAAGGGGGGGGAAAATGATCTATACAAAAGCTTTGCATAAAAAAGTGATCAATGCAAATTCCTCGGAGAAAATTGCACCAACAGATGGAATCAACCCATTCCCAGCAAATGCCTCTGGCTGTGCAGATGGTAATTATAGGATGTATGTAAATATGGGAGTGCCAGGAAGCACAGCAACACGCACTGCTGAGCCTGGGCGTTCCGGGGACGCCTGTCCCGGCCCTTCCCGGGCCTTGGGCAAGGGGAAAACGGGATTTGGAAAGGTTTTGGGCTCTGCTCCCTCTGCCCTGCAACTCCAGCTGCTGAAAACAACCCTGCACCTGGCGCCGTGCCTCACCGCTGGGACACCCCACCAGCCTGAGGGCCACACCGGGATGGATTCTGGCCATCCCTGAGAAGTGAGTGGGCTCATCCTCGGGTCATTCCAGGCAGGAGAAGCCCCAGGCCCCAGCACAGCACAGTTGGGAATGCTGGTGGGATGCAGGTGGCTCTGCCCATCCCAGAGCCCCGTTGCCAGTGTCCCTCTGCCCAGTACAGGCGCTGAGGCCATCTGGGCTCCTCCAGCTCCAGCAGCTCTTCCCTGCCGCACATCCCCTCCCTCACCCCCCTGTGCCAGTCTCCCCCTCACCAGGCTCCTGGTTGGGAAGGCTTTTTTTCCCCCCTTGTTTTTCCAGAGTGATGTCAAGGACTATTTCCAAGGCTACTGTATTTTTATTTTATGTTGCTGTTGACTCTGTTGGTTTTTTTTTTTTTTCTTCTGAGAAAAGTGCTTGCAGAGACTCTGTGGTAAAATGTTAATTGAAGCCAAGTAATTAGACAAAGATAGTTAGTGATCTCTCCCAAGCAATCAGCTTTTGGTGCTTTGTTTTAGTGCTGTAATAATTACCATCATTCCACAAAGTGCTTCGGCATTTGACAGGAGGGATCCACGAGGGAACACTTCCCCCAGGACTGATGGAGTGGGGGACACAGCTCCAGAGGGTCACAGCTGCCCGGGGTCACAGACATCCTCCCCTGGCCCCCCACCCCAGCCCCTTCTGCTCAGGGCTCAGCTCCAGGCACCTTTTCCTCCACCCTGCGGCCTCAGGGACTGTGCCAGGCTCTCACTGGCTCAGCAGCACACTCCAGATCAGCTCCCTGGGACCAGACCCTGTTCACACTTGCAAAACTAGATCCGGATTTATTGCTGCCTTTAAAACAGAGAAGGAAAGAAGCCCCACCAAAAAGTCCCAAACAGCCAAGGCCTCTTGCTGTTGCCTCCGTCCCTGGGGATGAAGGGCTTCAGGGGTGGGACAGAGCCATCAGGGCACCTCGTGGTGCACGTACATGGTGGGCTGGCCCCACCAGAGCCCGCAGCCCAGCCCTACTCCATGGGGATGATGGGTGTCCTCGCTCAGCAACAGCCTTGTGTCTGGCTTCAGACTTTCCAGTGTTTAAAAACCTTTTTGAATTTAAACAACGCCACAGCCTAAGCAATGTGTTGGTTGAGAATGTCTCAGCCTGGGAGAAGGGAACAGTTCTGTCCCTGCTCCTCTCTGGACTCAACAGGCACCGACTGCAGCACACAGACACAGCAGCCAGCTCTTCCAAGAAGGAATTTTCCCAACAGAAGATCATGAGGAGGTGTCTTCATGCAAATGGAAGCGTGCCTGGAACTGCCTTCAGTCTCGCTGCACCGGGGTTCTGGGTGAGGGAAGCCCCCGCAGCCTCCTTACACAGATAGCCCAGCCCATACAGCCACAGGTATGAGATCCCAGCTGGACACGTGTCTGGAAAAGTCTCCGGGGTGGGACACATTCCCCTCGAAGATGGGCTCCCTCCCCACCAGCAACGCAGCGCTCCGGGATCATTCCTGCTGCCAGACCCACTCCAAGCCCCGAGCCAGGGATGCTGGAGGTGTGCTGTGACTGCAGCCAGCCCAGCCTCCCCCAGCCGTGCCAGACTGTCGGAGCTGCTCCAAACAGGGTCCAGGTTAATGGAGCTAACCCAGGGAAAATAAATGCTTTCCTTATGATGCCGTGCTGGGAGAAGCAGGAAACAGGAGAGAGCTCCTGACACAGCACCCTGGAGAGCAGAGCCAGCCCTCTGCCAGCCCTGGCACCCACCCCAGGAGCACCCAGCCTCTCCGGGATGCTTCCCCAAGCAGACGAGCTCCTGCCCACCCTCAGGCCTGGCAGCAGGTGGTCACCCCCACCAGGCACTCCTGGCTCACCCCCTCCAAACCCCCCTGCCCGCCACCTTTATTTAACCCCAGCTCATCAAACGCCGTCCTGCAGCCACCCCCAGAGGGACACGCGGGACAGCCCCGTGCTGGGAACCTGGGAATGCCACCACACAGGAGCGTTGTACACGAGGAGCACAAAGGCAGCCGTGCTTGTACATCCCTCCCCTGTGTTTCACACATCAGCTTTCTATCTTTTCATCAGCAACTGCAGACAGATTTTCTCAGCGTGAGAACTGCCATGGAAATTGAAAGACTGTACAGCAAACATTTTTTTCCTTGATGCCCTGTCTAATTGAGCTGCCTTTGATTTTATTAATCTGTTTTTATTAATATCCTGAAGGCAACAGGGGAAAAAAAAAAAAAAAGAAGAAAGCCTTTGCTTTCTGAGCTGGCTGGTGCTGCTGGGGTTCTGTGGTATCTAGGGCAGAGCATCCACCTTTCTGAAGGAAAGGAATGAGCCTGAGTGCCCTCTGAGGCTGGGAGAATTGGGATTGTTCAGCCTTTGGAGTGACCTAATTGCAGCCTTCCAGTGCCTGAAGGGAGCCTACAAGGAAGGTGGAGAAAGACTATTCACAAGGGCCTGGAGTGACAGAAAAAGGAGGAATGCCTTCACACTAACAGAGGAGGTTTAGACTGGATATTCAGATGAAATCCTTCCCTGGGAGGGTGCTGAGGCCCTGGCACAGGATGCCCGGAGAAGCTGTGGCTGCCCCTGGATCCCTGGAAGTGTCCAGTGCCAGGTTGGACGGGGCTTGGAGCAACCTGGGATAGTGGAAGGGGGTGGAATGGGATGAGCTTTGAAGTCCTTTCCAACCCAAACTATTCCACGACTCTCTCCTTACGTGATGTGGGGCCACAAGCCATCTGCTGCCGGGCAGCAGCAGGAGGTGCTGGGGAAGCTGCTGTGGATTCCCCCAGGCTCGGGGCTCCCCATGGCAGGAGGAACACGAGCAGGACTCGCAGCAGCTGGGCTGGGCTTTGCTGGCGAGCTGTGCAGTACCAGCCTGTGCGGGGTTATTGATGTTCACTCCGTACTCCCCGTAAAACGCTCTGACACGGGATATTGCGTGGTCAATAGGTCTTTAGGGTTTTTCCAGCAGTATTAAATATCGTTTTAAATGATGTGCCCGTGTACCTTATTAGTTTCTCCCATGGCAGAGCACGAGGAGGTGCGTGGGGAGCTCTGGAGACGGGCACAGGGCGGCCATGGGGCTGGGGAAGGGCAGGAACCGGGAGAAAGGTGGGGCCTCGCTGGGACTACACGTGCAGGGCATGAAGTGCCCAGCATGGAACACGCAGGGGCAGTGCCAGCTGCTGGAGCCAGCACCACGCCGTGCTTGCAGGAAATGTCACCCAGGTCCCCTCTCCTCCAGCCCCGCAGCCCTCGAGCGATGTCTCACCACCCCAGGACGAGAAATCACAGAGCACTGGGGCAACCTTCTGCAGCTTTCCTTGCAGCTCTGCTCCTTCTCTCCAGACCCTCCAGCAGAACAAACCCACCCTGGAGCCATTTCCCACCCACCAGGAGCCCCCCAATGCCCAGCACAGACCCCTCCTCAGCAGCACAGGCAGCAGCAGCAGGCTGAAGGCAGCGGGCAGTGCCAGGGGATTGGGGCACTGCTGCCCAAGAGCTCCCTGTCACACGAAGGCAGGAACCTAAATGAGTCACATCCCCTTCGTCCCCCTACCAGCACACTCCTCCAGCACTTTCTTGCAAAGTTTGGGAGGCCAGGAAGAGTGTTTGATTATCTGATTTGAAATACAGCCCTCCAAAGAGCCCTCCCTATTGAGGAAACCATAAAAAGCAGATCTTTCCTAATGTCACTCTTTCCCCGCTGCTCCTCGGAGCCGCTGAGCGCTGCCATTCATCACCCGCGCGACACTTTCATAATGTAGTCCCAGATAATGGCACACCTTCCAACTTTCCAGAATTGGCTGTCAGGGAAATCGAAGGAGACAAGTGTGAGATACGGGAGCAGGACTCCTTGGTGGATACGAGCCACGGGAACGCAGCCCCCCCCACCCAGCCCAGCCTGCTGAGCCGCGCGGGGGTCCCGGGGCCAGCCGCTCGCGGGGAGGGGACACAGCCGTGGTGATGGGTGGGGCACAGAGGGGGCTCTCGGGTCAGCCCCGAGCTCTTGGTGATGTCTCACCGCCTCCAGAAATCACTGAGCACTGCAGTCACCAGCACTGCTGAGGCACTGGCACAGGCTGCCCAGAGAAGCTGTGGCTGTCCCATCCCTGGAAGTGTCCAAGGCCGGGTTGGATGGGGCTTGGAGCAACCTGGGATAGTGGAAGGTGTCCCTGCCCATGGCTGGGGGTGGGATGGGATGAATTTTTAATTCTCTTCCAACCCAAACCACTCTGGAATTCTACAGTTCTAACACCCCTGCAAGGCAACACCCCCATGTTCACACCTGCCCCTTCCCTCCCTTACTCCCAGCTCCCTTCCCAGCATTCCCAAGGCAATTCAGCTCTCCCTGATCAATGTTCCAGGTTTTTCTGCTTTTTTTTTTAGCCACCGCCTCTCCAGGTGTGCATATGCATTTCCTGACTTGTCAGCTCATCTCGCCTTGGGGGTTTCTAACAGTTTATTCTACCTTTTTTTTTTTGGCCTTTTCAAGTAGAATTGAGTGCAGGAAAGCTGAGCGACTGCAGACAAACTGGGCACAAAAATCTGCATCTCCACATCTGTACTTTAACGAGCTCCTCAAAAGCTGCTGCAATGAGCCCTGCTCTGTGCCCAGGCACAGGAGGAGAGGGCAGGGGGACCTGGCCAGCACAAGGCCACTGGTCCCAGCCAGAGCTGGGTGAGTCCCTCAGGGGCCAAAACCCCAGCAGAGTTCCCCACTCACAGGAGGTACCACAGCCCACAGAGCTGGAGCTCTGTTTTTATAGCTTAAAAACTATAAATTATAAGCACCCTGCTCCTTGCAGCCACGTGCTGACACCTCCGGCACACGCCGCTCCTGGGGCTCGCACACCTCAGATGGAAACCCTACAGAGCACATTTTTCTCTTTGGAGGCTGAAACTGCAACTTCAAGCTTCATTTTTTCTTTCCTGCCCTTTGCCCCAAAAGCTCACAGGTAGATTTTCGGCAGAGCCAACACTGCTAACAACGTGCCTTCGGTGACGCTGCTCGGAGACACAGACTCCAAAAGCCAAGGGTTTCAGACCATAACCTTTTGTCTTATCAAATTCTCGAAAGAAGCCTTAAAACCAGTTAAATACTCCAAGTATTAGTTAGAAAAGGCCCTGAGGCTCAGCACTCACCTGCAAACACGGGTATCTTCCTCGCCTATTAAAAATCACATCATTGCCGTGAACACCTTGGAGCTCCCAGCAGCAGTCCTTGGGCATCACCTCCAAACAAGCCAGGACCCTCTTCCAGGGCTGTGTTTCCCCCTCTGCTGCCAGTGCCTGATTCCCTCCTGCTGCTGCTCCTTAGGCTGAAGGAACTGCCTTCAGCTGGTGTTTGAAGTCAGCGAGGGGAGGATGATGATGATGTTGATGATGATGATGATGATGATGATGATGGGGAGGAGAAGTGGCACAAGTGAGATGGTGCCACACTTGGGGGCTTGTCACTGGCTCCTGGGCACGTGCCCTGCATGGTGGTGGTGCTGGCTCCAGGCTTGAACATTTTGGGCTGGTTTGCACCTCCCAGAGCTCAGCGTGCTCGGAAGGGAAGAGAAAGTGAGCGCTGCCAGCTGGGTGCGTTATCTTTGTCTTTAAATTAATATGATTTTGTCAGGTTTATGAAAAATAATATAGCATGTTATTTTTCATAAGCCTGACTGATATCTCCATTTCCCATGGTTCAGCTCAGGCCATAAACATGACCCTGCTTGAGTGATTTCACCTTCTCCATTGAGCAGGGAGCCGCGGCGGCACTCAGACCAAGGTCCTGACTGATTATCGACAAATTAAAAATATAAGCTATTGACCAGACACTGAGATAGAGTCCCTGAGCCGGTGCCCGGAATCTCAATGAGGGTATTGAAGTGGTGCCGATCGATGCCGCAGTCACAGCCCCGCTGGCCGCATGCATAATGCGGGGGGGAGGCTGGGGGCTTAAGTAAATTGTTGTTCAAATTAACGAGGGTGCTGGGAGACGCAGCCCGACGGCTTCCTCAGGCCAGAAACGCAGGAAAGGCATCGGGCACCCAGCAGCACCTTCACCTCCGGAGGGAGAGGCTGCAGGAGGGATGGGGATGGGGGATGTGGGTGACGGCCACCGCCCCCAGGCTGTCACTGAGGGGCTGCCTGTCCCCTCCATGTGGCTCTGCCCGGCACCTGGGGGCATTTCTTGCCATCCGTCTCCAACCAGCAGCGGGCAGGGCTTTGCGGCAACCATCAGATGGGCGCTGGTGGTCTCAGATTCCATGAGCACTTATTCACTCAGCCGCGGCTGGGCGTCGTGGGCAGCTCGTCACAGCTCCCCTGTGCCTCCCCTGCACCCTCTGCTCCCCATCCAGTGCAGGCATCCTTTGCTTGCTGCTTAAGTGACATCCTGGCCGTCCTGCTAATGCTTGGTGACATTTATATTGCTTTAATCGATATTAGTTATCTTTTGTCCCAAGTCAACAAACCCCATTTTTTTCCATTCCCTACCCATTGGTTTGGTGACATAGGGTGCCTTATTCTGATGGTGGCACCCACATCCCCCGCTGGTGGCACCGCCAAAAAACCTCCAACTGGCCTCGTCCTCTCCAGCTCTGCCTCCTTCATCTCCAAAGTTCCCTTTTCTGTCACCAGTGCCGGGATAGTGGGATCCGGGAGCCAGCAGAGCAGCACGGAGCGCCCGCCCGAGCCCGGCTCCGCTGTGCTTCAAGAGTTAAACCGTGCTCGGCAGCAGCAGCAGCGTTTCCTGGCAGCACCGGCGGCAGCTCCGCGCAGCGAGGCCCCGAGCGCGGCCTCTGGGGACGGCGCCGATCACATCGCTGCCTGCATGTTTGAAAACACCGATGTCAGCGAGGCGGCTGCCGGCAGCTCGCTGGCTTTCCTGGCACTGCTGATGGACAGGGTCAGATCCCAGCAGCTGTTGGGAAGGAAGAGGCGCACTCAGCAGCTGTGTGGAGTGATAGAAACCGCCCGTGATGGTGCCAGCCACGATACCGGGCGGCTCCAGCGTGGTCCCGCTTTTGGGAGGGATGCTCTGTCGGCTCAGCATCCATCCCCCAGCCCCATTTTTGGGAGGGATGCTCTGTCGGCTCAGCATCCCCCAGCCCCGTTTTTGGGAGGGATGCTCCGCCGGCTCAGCACCCATCCCCCAGCCCCGTTTTTGGGAGGGATGCTCTGCCGGCTCAGCATCCATCCCCCAGCCCCGTTTTTGGGAGGGATGCTCTGCCGGCTCAGCATCCATCCCCCAGCCCCGTTTTTGGGAGGGATGCTCTGCCGGCTCAGCATCCATCCCCCAGCCCCGTTTTTGGGAGGGATGCTCTGCCGGCTCAGCATCCATCCCCCAGCCCCGTTTTTGGGAGGGATGCTCTGCCGGCTCAGCATCCATCCCCCAGCCCCGTTTTTGGGAGGGATGCTCTGCCGGCTCAGCATCCATCCCCCAGCCCCGTTTTTGGGAGGGATGCTCTGCCGGCTCAGCATCCATCCCCCAGCCCCGTTTTTGGGAGGGATGCTCTGCCGGCTCAGCATCCATCCCCCAGCCCCGTTTTTGGGAGGGATGCTCTGCCGGCTCAGCATCCATCCCCCAGCCCCGTTTTTGGGAGGGATGCTCTGCCGGCTCAGCATCCATCCCCCAGCCCCGTTTTTGGGAGGGATGCTCTGCCGGCTCAGCATCCATCCCCCAGCCCCGTTTTTGGGAGGGATGCTCTGCCGGCTCAGCATCCATCCCCCAGCCCCGTTTTTGGGAGGGATGCTCTGCCGGCTCAGCATCCATCCCCCAGCCCTGTTTTTGGGGAGGGATGCTCTGCCGGCTCAGCATCCATCCCCAAGCCCCGTTTTTGGGAGGGATGCTCTGCCGGCTCAGCATCCATCCCCCAGCCCTGTTTTTGGGAGGGATGCTCTGCCGGCTCAGCATCCTCCAGCCCCAGCGCCGGGGAATCAGTTCCAGCTGCCGAGGCTGGGCAAGGGCAGCAGGACACGGGGTGGCACCGCTGTGCTGTGGCTCTGAGCAGACCCACCAAGGGGGTTTGTGGCTGATTTGGGCCGGATTTGGCACTGGGCAGTGCCTGTTCCAGTGCTGCCTCTCTTGACGCCTCCTGCTGCGCCCGAAGCCCCGGGGATGCAGGAACCATCGAGCTCCCTCGAGCTTGCGCGCAGCTTCCAGTCCCTCTCCGAGGATCGAACACATGTGAGGAGTGGCCTTTATTTTCCCAAAACCCCAGGTCCTGGAGTCCTGTGAATCTCAAACTACACTGGTTTGATAGGAGTGGGTTTCCAGGCCTTTTACTGCACAGAAATGTGGGGAAATGTTCGGGGGG
>VZRQ01001473.1:263336-287527 GCA_013397975.1 Machaerirhynchus nigripectus
GGGGGGGGGAGGGGGGTGTATCCAAACCTCTATAAAATTAAAAGCAAAACTGCTGTTCATTTTTAAT
This sequence comes from Machaerirhynchus nigripectus, assembly GCA_013397975.1. Classification (NCBI taxonomy): domain Eukaryota; kingdom Metazoa; phylum Chordata; class Aves; order Passeriformes; family Dicruridae; genus Machaerirhynchus; species Machaerirhynchus nigripectus. The sequence continues at coordinate 263,404 of VZRQ01001473.1, forward strand.
ATCATTGTCTTTGAGGCAGGACTGTGATAGCTGAGCTGCCTCCCGGTGATTTAACGCTTGGAGCTGGCGCTGGACTAACAGGGGAGGTGCAGACGCAAACAAGGAGTGTGCAGACACCTGCAGCTCGTGTTTTGCACGGGGTTCCCATTTGAGGCGCGGGTTCCTCTCGCAGCCCGGCGCGGCTCGCTCCGCCGATGGCTCCCTCGGAGTGCACGGGTGCGCGCAGTAATGATGTGGAATTATGCAGCAGGCAGCTAATCACAGCAGCACCGCTCGGGGGCGGGGGCACGGCTGGAGCAGCCCCCCTGTTTTATGGAGCGCCGGGCTGCAGTTCCAGCACTGAGGGAAGCTTTAAGCAGGGAGCAGCTACTAACAGATTCATTTAACTTGCTCCAGAGCAACTATAAAAAATCAATTTAGTTCACCAGGCGGCTTGAACTGGTGCCAGTGGCAGGGAGCACCTCCTAGCTGAGAGCTCTCCAGCTCTGAAGCAGCGCCGGGATATTGCCGGGGCTGATTCAGCAGCAGGTGATGATGCAGAGCCTGGCTCCAGGTCTCTGGGAAGGCAGAGGCTGTCGGCTGCCACAGGGTGCAGACACAGAATCCCAGAGTCATTTAGGCTGGAAAAGACCTCCAAGACCACCGAGTCCAACCTGTGACTGATCCCCTGCTGGTCACCCAGCCCAGAGCTCCGAGTGCCACGTCCAGGCATTCCTTGGACACCTCGAGGGATGAGGACTCTTGGGGACATGGGGAACCTGGGCTTTGGAACGGGACAAACATTCACGGAGTGAGGTTTGTGCTGGGTGGGCTGGTGCCAGCGCCCACCACGGTCAGGCGGGTCCCTGTCCCTGCCAGCCCCCGCAGCGAGAGTGCTCACAGTGACGTTTTAGTGCTGGTGGCCAGTGCTCTTACGGGAATGTCAGCCCAACCTTTCCTGCTGTCCCTTCATGATGAAGATCTTATCTTTAGCCACGTATTTTCAGAGCCCTGAGGAAATCTCGGGAGTCATTACCAGCCTGGAAATTGAACCGCTGGCAGAGCAACCCCTGTCCTCCCACCTGCACTGATCCTGTGCCGCCGTGTCCCCGCTGTGCCACGCAGCCGATGCCCGACCCCTGCCGGGTGTGGCAGCTCAGGTGGCACTAGGAGTCCGCCCAGGCTCGTGTGCCCTGACATTCCCGTGTGTGGGATCAAGCACCAGGAGTCCTGAGCCCTTCACTCCGGTGCTGATGCAAAGCTCTGGCGTCGCACCATGAAATATTCATCGTGCCCCGTCCCGCTCTCCTGCTGCTCCGGCTGCGTCTGGCGCTGGCCCCGGTGCCGCGGCAGCAGCCGGGGCTGAGTGCTTGGAGCCCTCCCGGCAAATGCTGAGAATCACCGGTCTGTATTCCTTCCTCCGGCCGCAGGGTTCATTAGGAGAGCTTCCAAGGTGGATTTTGGTCCTGGCGGGCTGGCCTGGCCAGCACCTGCCTGAAGGAACCACTTAAAATCCTCATTAAATCTACTTCAGAGAGCAGCCAGAGGAAGGGGCAGCGATGCCAAGGGAGGGCACTGGGAGCATTTGCCTGGCACTTGTCAGCAGAAGAGAGGAAAGGGGCGTGCTCGAACCGAGGATTAGCAGAAGCCCAGCTGGCCAGGGGGGTCATTTCAGCTCTGCATCCTCAAGGAAATTCTCCACAGCAGCAGCTGGTCCCTGCTCTGCCCTCGGGAGGTTCAGGGGGAGCTGCCAGACCCTGCCCTCGGCATCTGCATTTCTCTGGGTCTTTCACTGCCGAGCAGAACCCTGCGGGTCCTGTTTCTCCTCGCAGTCACCGTGTCCCCACGTAGGGAATCAGGGCTGGGATGTTCAGCACCAGGGATCCCGGGCTCTGCCTCACTGATAACTGCCAGGGAAGGGCAACGTGGAGCAAAAACCTCCCGGGCTCCCATTAGAGTTGCTTCATCACATGGAGGGGAAAACTGGATCTGGGGCAGGAAAGGGGCTGCAGGAGGGAAGGCGAATCCCTCCAGGCATTTCACCATGGGCCAGCAACGGGGTGATGGAACTTCCTCATGCTGCAAAGCCTGAGCGAGCCCCTGGGACAGCACACCTGGGCACGGAGAGATGATCCCACCTACTCACGCTACAGCTCAGAGGCAAAAATAGCTACGGATGAGGAAAGGAGGTTTTTCAGGAATGCATTAAGCTGAGCGGGTGAGAAAAAGAGTGGGCGAGGGGCTCCTGTGAAACTCAAACGCTGCCTTTCGTGCACTTTCTAAATGTAGCTGCTCCTTCCCAATCCGAGTGACGCTTCTGTCTCCCACGTGGGTGGCAGCAACGGGGAGGCTCTGCAGGAGGGGAGACAGAGCCAACCCCTGGCCCCATCCCCATGTCCATCCCCATCCCTTCCCAGGGAAAGAGGACAGTGTTTGCCCACCCAACACCCAGCGGGGTGCCACGGCAGCAAGTGGCCCAGGGCAAACCCCAGCTGTTTGCCCCAGGTGGAGCCGCACCACGTCCCACTGCAGAGACATTGCTGGGACCGTGCAGCACAGCTGCAGCCCTGTATCCAAACAGGCTCAGTGTGACTGTGACACCCAAAGTGTCACCTCCGGCCAGGGCACGGGTGTCTCTGCAGTGTCCTCTGTGCAGCTGAGAGCACAGAGACCCCTCCTGAGCCTGCAAGGGGGGATGTGAGACCATGGGAGCCATGGCACTCACCATCCCCACCTGGGAACACCCACGGGAGCTGTGGGACTCGTTGTCCCCGCCTGGGAACACCCACGGGAGCCGTGCTGACAGCAGCTCCTCCGATGCAGGGCCAGCAGAGCCTCCTGGCAGAGGACAGCCAGCAGAAGGAATCAGAAGGAAACTCGAGCAGCATTTGTATTCCCAGCAGCCCTGTTCTATTCAACTCTACTTTTAAATGTGTTCCTTAAGTTTCTTTTCTCCTCCTGAAAATTTTCCTACAGTGAAAAATAATGCAAGGCGCAGGCTGGAATGAGCAAGCGCCTTCCATCTCAATGACACCCTTAATGTGCCTGTGAATGGAAAGGCTCTTGCTCATTCTGCTCCCGTCCCTTGCATGTGGCTGCTCTGGGTGGAGCAAGGCAACCATTAAACCCGACTGATCTGGCCACAGGGGCCGGAGCAGCACAGCCGGGCATGGACTTTGGTGACCAGGTCCTACAGGCCGGGGTCCCCCAGGGGGGAGAGCCAGCTCCTCTGTGAGCCGGGTGAGTCCTGAAGGGTGGGTGGGGACTGGCACAGCACAGGACACCCCCTCTGACCCCCCCTCAGCACCTCCCACATCTGTCCAGGTTTGGGTCAGCATCGGGGGTGCTCTGGGGACGCTGCTCTGCCCAAGCAGAGGGACAGAGACCGAGCCAAGGTGACAACCTGCACTATCCAGCAAGGTTCTCCTTCTCCCACCCCAGCCTTGTCTCCCCTCTCCAGCCCCTTCGCTGCTCTCCATGAAGGATGAAGGGAAGGTCCAGAGGGTTTGGCCACAGCCTTGTCCTATCTTGGAGGGCTGGAAGCTTCAGGGAAGGGCCGGGGTTTCCCTTCAGGTTCTGCCCCCACAGAGATCTGGGGTTTTCTAGGACTCTTCTCCAGGCAACCCAGGCCATTCTGGGATTCCAAGATTCCATGAGCTGCCTGGCTCCAAGCAGCAGCTCTTCCAGAGGATCCTGCGGTAAATCTGAGCCAACACCAGCTTGCAGCACCCTCGGGACAAAGATCCCAGCACCACTCACAGGTGAGCAAAGCTGGTGTTCCCCACGCTCACCGTTGGGTTAATTAAGCCAGCACTGCTCTGAGCCTCAGCAGAGTTGTGTTATAAATAACTCGAGGACACAAGTGTCACTGTGGGTTACCCTCACGCAGCCAGTGCGCTGGCCCAGGCTGCCACTGGCAGGGCCACTCTGCTGCTAATTAGTTTAGTTCTCAGCTGTTGTGCCTTTTTTTCTGTTTACATAATTAATTCTGTGAATTTTGTATTCTCACTTAAACCTACTCTTTTTTTTATAGAGCAATCACTACTAAAAGATGAATTTTTTATAAGTTTGCCTTTGTTACTTTAAATTTTTTATAAACTTCTTACCCTTAAGGAATAATTCTTATAGCTGGCAATAAAGTATGTTAATTCCATTTGAAAAGGGAAATGTAAGTTTGTGTTTTATTAAACACACACACAGACACACATACACACACACACACACAGAGTGCCCAACTCTCTGCTCATGTGGGGTGTTTGGGGCATTGAGGGCTGTCCCAGGACCCCCAAGGAGAGGGCAGGGGGCTGTGTTGACCCCCACAACCCAAACTGGCCGTAGGGGAGCACTGTTAGTGCATCCCACGTCCGTCCCAGCTGGGCATCCCGCTCCCACTGCCCTGCCCACCCTGGAGCTGTGGCTCTCCCAGCTGCCAGCCCAACCCTGGCCAGTCTCAGGGTCCCTGGTGGCACTGGCAGAGGCTGTGCTGAGCTCACAGCTGGGGTAGGAAGCAGCTCATGAGCTCCCGCCTCCATCGCTGGAGCCTCAGCCGGCTGCGAGCTGTGCCGAAGGCCCTGCGAAAATGCTGTGTTTTCTTGGGATGAACAGCAGCTCGGATTTGTCTCAGCTCAGCGGTTCGGCTGCCTGGGGCCAGCCGTGGGTGTCCCGCACTCCACAGCAGGGTGATGCAGGGTGGCAGCACAGGGGTGTCCCCAGCAGCTGTGACAGCGATGGCCAGGGCTCCCTGCCACCGGCTGCGGGTCACCTCTGCTCCCGCAGCCCCCTCTGACCAGAGACACGCGGGCGAAGGTGGTGCTGGCAGTGCCAGCTGGCTCTGCGCCACAGCCCACAGCGTGCCCTTCCCCCTTTGCCACACAAACCCAGCTCTGGGAAATTAAACCCCTTTTTTCAGTTTGGAAACGCTGCAGATTTTGATTCCTTGGGATGGTCCCGTCAGCGCAGAGCAGCTGCGGAATTACTGAGCCACGCGGAGCGCGGATCTCGTGCGGCCCGAGGGGCTGCGGCTCCGGCAGCGCGGGGTGTTGCTGCCTCAGAAAGCACGAGCTACTGAAGGAGATAAAGAATGTTTTCCCCTTTGGACAAGTAACCAGCAGCGCCCTGACATGTCCTCAGGTGAAGGCTGCTTGTCTGAAACGATCAAGTGCACGAGCGAGCGGAGGGCAATCGGCGGGGACAAAGGCACGGACGCTCCCCCTCGGAAAGCGGCAGAGCACAGGGATGAGAACAGGCAGCTGGACACAGACGCCTCGGCTGGTCACTGCTCTGTCCATGGAGCACGGCCACGGCGGTCCCTGGGGGGGATGTGTGCTCTGTTCTCCACACCCCAGTGCCCGGGGTGACACCAGGGGACCCCAGTGATTTGGGGACGGGCAGGGTGAGTGCGAGCTCAGCGCGGGCTGGGTGAGGCTGCCGCCCCAAGGGCTGTGCTGCCGCTTCCCTGCCCTTCCGAGGAAGATGATAATCGTGTGTGAGCGTCTGGCTGGGCTGGAGCCACGGACAGCAGGGCCTTCCTGACGGCCAAAGCATGCCTGGCTTTGGGGCACCCCAGCCCCCAGAGCAAACATGGCTGCAGCGAGCTGGTGGGTGCAAAGGGGCCGGCTGGGATCAGCCCACAGCCCTTCCTCACTCCTTTGCACTGAGTTCTCTGCACGTTAAATGGTTTTCAATTTTTTTGGCATCCTGCTTTCCCTGCTTGCATGTCCTTCGTTTGCTTTCAAGGAGGGATGGTGGCAATTAATGTTTGCAGAGCTGCGGGAAAAAGCACCCCCTGCTTCCACCCACGCTCCCTTCTCACCCCGAGTGGGGGCCAGGCCCCTGCCCTGCTGCAGCAGGACCCCCCTGCCTTCCCCAGGTCACTGCAGAGGGGTTGTTCACCTGCATCGATCTGGTTACATCCCCCACCAGGACCCTTAGGCTGGACAAGAAAAGAGCTTTTTGTTCTCCGAACTTCTCTGCACGAGCAAAATCCTTGCCAGGGATGTGACCTACCTCGGGCAGCGTCCCCTGACCTGCCTGGCTCCCACCTCCCAGGTTGCTCCTCAGGCCACCCCTCAGGTGCCACCAAAATCCCAGGGGATGCAGCAGCAGACAGTGCTCAGCTCCCACACAGCCTCACACCACGGCAGGGCCAGGCTTTCACCTGCTTCCCTCGCAAAGCCTTCTCCAACCAAACTGTGCCACAGCTCACAAGCTCCCAGTAAATGGTTTGGGACAGAAAATGCCCGTGTCAGCCTCTGTCGAAGATGATCTATGACTGCTCAGCCTCACTCAGGCTCCTTGGGAGCAGATCAATGGGCTACTGAGGCTCCAGACTAATAAATAATAACAATGATAAAAATAAAATATAACTAGTACTAATGCGCTGTGCTTGTTCACGGGACACATTCCTCACACTTAATAGAGGCTTTGCTCCCCAGCTTAATTAGAAGTGACACAAAAAGCCTCTTCTTTCACATTTGCCTCGAAGCTGGCTGCTTTCTCTCCTGGACAGAGGTCATGGTGTGGTGGTGGCGTGGCTGGTGCCGGGCCACCAGTGACATGCACTGGGGACACTGCTGCCCTCAGGTGCCACCGTGAACCCACCCAGATAAGGGTGAATTCAGGGAATATCCAGAACTGTGCATGCAAAGCACCAGGCAGCGCAGCCCTGTAGCCGTAACTCACCCTGATTATTCTGATTATTCCTCTGTGGGCATGAGCATTAATGACCCAGGGATCAACACCAAGCACCATGGTTTGCTCATGTCTGTCCCAGACTGCTCATTAACACCCTGCAAACTGTGACGAGCTCCTTCCTGCCTGTTTAGGATCCCTGTGTACCTAAAGGGGTGTGAGCAAGAAGCCCCTGAATTTGTCTGCAGCCTGACACTTTCCTGGAAGGAGAGGGAGAAAGAGCTGGGAACTGCTCAGTTGAAGACCACTGAGTCAGGAATATCCCTGCTCGAGGGTGTCTGAGAACCCCAGACCTACCAGCTTCTGTTGTTCCCTTCCCTGGAACCAGAAGGATCCAGTGAGGCTTCCTCAGCCAGAACATTGTGAAAGCCAATGCCTGTCCCAGGCAAAATGTGTCTGAATCACAGAATCATGGGATCCTTTTGTTTGGAAAAGCCCTCTAAGATCATCGAGTCCATCCCACAGCACTGCCAAAAGCACTAAGCCAGGTCCCCAAGTGCCACATCCACACACAGGGCTTTTAAATCACTCCAGGGACAGTGACTCTGCCACTGCCCTGGGCAGCCTGTGCCAGGACTGGAAAATATCTTCAACGCAAAAATTTTTCCTAATATCCCATCTAAACCTCTAAATCTCAATCCTGCTGCTCTCTCCTGCTGCAAGATACCTGCAGCAAACACTGGGGGCTACCTGACCTGCCCAAAACTGTAGCAGAGACAGGGAAGGGGAAGCTCTGCACATCTGCCCCGTGTCTGGCCGCTGCCACCATCGGAATCCCGGGGAGCAGCACAATGAAAGCAGGAGCTTCAAACACCACTGGAAATCAGGAACTGGCTCATTTTAATCTTCCCCGCTTTGATGGCTTCAGATCTGCATTAGCACGAGATGTTTTTAATGTCTCATCCGCAGCATTTTGTTTTGCCTTTAATCAAACAAGGTGGGATAACCAGGAGGGAATCTCACAGCTCCCTCCCGCTGCGCCTCTGCAGCTCGATGCTCACACGCACCCAGGTCCAATTATTTGTTATACAGGGTCAAATATTTTCTATAGCAAACAGAGTTTTATTATCAGTTAATGTATTGATAAAAGAGCAGGAGTTAGTCGATTGAATATGTAATAAATACAGAAATATACTTGAACTATCGATTGCTGCAGTTGCACTATTGATATCCCGGGTGCAGATTCGCCCTCGGATTGTTGAGTCATGAAACGCCCATCATCATCTTTAATAATAAAGGGTGACTATTTTTGAACACTTCACAAGGAAAAAAATCCATCTGCTAAATGGGTTTGTGCGTATTGCTGGGGTTGCTCATGTGGAAAGTGTGAGAGAGGAGGAAAGGGAAAGGTGCCAGCTCTCCACGTGCCTGAGGAAATGCACGCTCCACTGGGAAACCCACATTATCCGCCGTATCAGAGCCACAGCAAAGCGTTAATGAAAGCTCTTTGGATGCCAATGTGGCAAAATTCACGTCTCCAAAGTTTGGATTTGTGGATATGAGGGTGGTCTGAACAGACTGGTGCCCCTCACCACTGGACCGCAGCAGCTCCCAGCAGCACTGGAACGTGGGTTGGCCACAAGTGGGAATTTCACTCGCAGTTATCTCAGTGATCCTAAAATTCAAGGAGGGAAAACAACTGGGGACCCACGCCTGGCTGCAGGAAGGGCAGCACCATCCCAGCTCCGGACCATGCCTGCAGGGACTGCCAAGATCTCTGGCTCTTTCTCCACCCGCTGGCAATTAGCAGAGGATCACCACTTCCAATGGAAGGTTTGCTTCCAGGTTTTTCCCAGGGTGTCTTTCTGGCTGCCAAACACAAAGGAACACTCGGGATCACAGCTGGACTGTGCGTTTGTGGGGAATTCAGCAGCTCTGGGAGTGGCAGGAGATGCACACTGGGGTTCATGGAGCTCATTCCACCCTGAGCCCTCTCCGGCCAGTGCAGAGCTGGGGAGAAGCCACACCTTTGGAAAAGCCTTGTGTGAGTGAGGGGGCTGGAATGAGATGATCTTTAAGGTCCCTTTCAACCTGAACTGTCCCAGAATTCTATAGCTTCAAGTCCCTCCACTCCTACCAGCAAACCGTGGTCATCCTCTCGTACCTGTGCAAAGGGAGGTTAAAGGGTCTGAGGAGCCCCTGTGATTTCCCCGTCGTGCCCCAGCCTGCAGCCAGTGGAGGATCGTTTCCAAGTCTCGTTGTCTTCCCCTGCGAATTCCTGGACATGCCAGCACGCGGTAGGGTGGGAATTCCAGCCCAGTCCCCCCGTTTCTCAGTGCTGGGTGTCAGCTGGCTGCAGTCCCTGGCTGTGTGTGCCGCCCGCGTTTGCGACAAATGTAAATTCCTATTTAAATCACTTCTTTGACATTTCAGATCGGTAGCAGCACTTTGCAATTACCAGGGGATAAGAGTGCACACACGACAGGGAGCTTAGGTGACCTGCAGCAACCTGTTAAGTGCATTTACTTATTTGCAGAAAAGAGAGAGGCAGAGTAATGAACTGAAAAGCTCTGGCGAGGAAAACTCATTGTCTCGCCGTGACTTCCAGATTTAACCCAGCCCCAGCCGTGCTGGGCACGGCTCCCCATGACCCTCCCCATTCCCAAAGCACTCTACTCATCACCCCCCTCCCGATCCATTAATCCCGAGGTCCCGGGTGGGTGGGAAGAAATGGATGCAATTCCCTTCCCAGTCGTGCAGATCCCGGGGCAGTGCTGCCAGAGACCCCCTCACTGGGCAGCGCTGCCCCTGCCCTTGTCCCCACCCCCAAAGGCAGTGCTGCCAGAGACCCCCTCGCCAGGCAGGGCTGTCCCTGTCCCCGTCCCCGTCCCCAGGGCGGTGCTGCCGGAGTGGCGCTGGATCCGGGGCCGATTCCTAAGGTTACATCCCATGAAAGGTAGCTCTGAGTGGAAAGAGGAGCCCGGCTGTTGAAATCCTATATCCCCCCACGTTCGGTGCACAGCTGCCCTTGTGTCTTTATTAACAGCCTCTCTCTGTGCTCCCATTCTAGTGTTTCCTTCGCCTCCCCACCCTAACCCCGCGCTCTCTCTCTCCCCCCTCGGAGCCCGTGTTCAATTAATGCCTAATCTCCATGACTCTCAGCCGGGAGGCGGATCAGTTACTGCCACCAAGAATGACTCCATTTACGGGGCTCTTTCAGCGTGCGCAACGTGATCCCGAGCCCCTGACTTTCCCAGTCCATTCACAAAGTCCTTCAGACACCCCCCTCATTAAAGGGTCGCTCCTTGTCTCCTTCGGCCCCACCTTGCCGAGCACCGGAGAGGAGATGCTTGCGCTGTGTGGAATTTCTCCCACACAAAGGCAGCTCCAGGGAGCACATCCCTCCTCTGCCAGCTGTGGGGCTCTGTTCGGAAGATGGCAGCAGTCCTAGAGGGTGATGGCAAACCCCAAAACCCAGGGAGCTGCTGGCCCAGTCTGGGCTGGCCCACTGAACCCCCAAATGTGCTGCAAGGAACAGCTCAGAAAAGCGGCATCAGCTCAAGTGTGCTTGGCAAAAATGGGAGGAAATGAAAGATTCCCAGATGCAGTCAGGGTGGAAAAAGCTGCAGCGGGAACATGGTGGTCCCACAGCGTAATAAAGGAAAACCCAAGCAGAGGGAAGGCAGATGGGATTTCCCCATCCCTGCTGTCAGAGGAGGCCGGATGGAATTGAGGGCACCACAGGAGATTGAGTTGGTCTGAAAGAGGGAAGGAGGATGGCCCTGAACCCACCAGCTCCCTCCCAGCTTGAGAGGACCCAAGGACAGTGACAGGGAGGATGGGATGGACAAAGGGACATTGGGATCCTTATGCCAGCTGAGCCTGGCATGGCCAAAGGAATCATGTCACAGGAAGCGCTGCCCCAAACTGACCTCCCCTGCATTTAGTCTGTGATGCAGTAGCCAAAACTCTTTGCAGAGCTGAACTCAAATTATTGATTCATTGGTCATAAGCTGTTGGGAGTTTATTGGTGATAAACCACCTGAGAGTGGGTAGGACTCAAGGATTGGGGTTGGCTGTGCTGTGCCAGTCTGGAGAGATATGATGGGCACAACTCTGGCTCCTGCGTCCTCACCGCTTGTGGTTTTAATTTAGCTTAAATGTTAATTGTCCAAGTCACTGAATTCACATCTTTCTGGCCGTCTATATTTGGCGGCTTGTTTGCATGACTGAAAACTCTTCTGACCTTATCCATCAAATAGATTCGGGATCCCGGGAAATCAGAGCACAAATTATGCCCATCCAAAATGTTTTCACCCCATAAAAGCAACGAGGGCATCCCCCCCAAGCAGAGAGGTTCCGGGTTGGGAAAGGAGCAGAATTAATTCCAGGTAAATATTAGCGCTGGGTAAATGGTAAAAAGTGCAGAGAGTGCTTTTTTCAGGTTCAAAATACACCTTCGATTTGGCCGGATTGTTTAGCAAACCTCACGTATTGATTTGCAGGTTTGGAGGCTATTAAGAAAAATTCTCTGCCCAAGAACTTGAAACCAGTCGGAGTCTCTGGAACAGCACGTTAAGAGCAGAGTCAAAGAATCAGAGAACCACAGAATCATGGAATGGTTTGGGTTGGAAGGGAGCTTAAAGCTTGTTCCACCCCCTGCCACGGGCTGCCCACCTTCCTGAGTCAGTTACGGAATTATCTTTGCATTTGGGGGCAAAAAAATAAATATTTAATTGTGGTAATGGCCATCATTTGCATTGAAATGTTTCTCTGAGCAAAAATGCCTCGCTAAATGACGCCAAAGGCTTTTGAGAATGATGAACTTATCTGAGAGCATTGCTTTCTGTGCCGCTGCACGTCCTCACCAGGAAAACGGCTAAATTTAGCACATATATTAAAAAAAACCCCACACAAAATAAAAAAAATCTCTTTCCTCAGCTGTAATAAATACAGCGGGCAGTAAAGAGGAGCGTGAGGCTGCGAGGGGTATTGTGGTTTGATGTGTGGCAGAAAAGGCAGAAAGTGAATGAGGCATTTTTATACATCAGAAATCCCCTGACCCCGGTGTGTCACACACACCCTCCTTGTTCCCGGGCTGTCCACGGGCAGAGATTTGCTGTCACACCCAGCTCCCTGCTCTGCACAGACCGGAGCCACCACCCAGGGAATCTTTGGGTGTCCTCTTTGCCTGGGGAGCATCCTGGTGTCATTTATCCCACACACGGATACAATTCCTTCCCGACGTCGGGCTGTTCCCTGTTATCTTCCCTGCGTGTGTGTGCCAATGGAAGATGCTCCTCTAATCCCCTGAAATTTTGTCTCCTATTTTCCTTCCCAAGGCAGTGCCTTATCCATCTGGGTGCCGCTCACAGCCACGGGAAGCCCCAGCCTTTTCCCTTTGCCAGCTTTCTGAGCTGGTTTTTCATTTCTCACTATTTCCTTTCAGCCCTGAACACTGGTTTTGTGCCTGCCTAGCCTGCTCCTCTGTGGAGATAATCCCATGACTTGATTTTCAAGTGCATTTCGTGTGCAGACAGGGCACTGGATCCTTTGTGCTTCCCTCCCCATTCCCTTGTTGATTCAGTGGCCCTCCAGGCACAAGGCACTTTTTAAATTCCAAAATCACCAGCTCCTTGTGCCATGAGCGTCCCAGAGCCTCCATTCTTCTGCCAGATTTTCTTCTCACTCTACTCATAAATAGCCAGGAAAAAAAATATCTGTGGTGGGATATGGGAACTGTAGAGGAGAAGGGAAAAAGGAACACAGGGAGCAGCCAGCCAGGCCCAGCAGCCCCTCCCACCATCAGCAGCATCTCCAGGAGGAGCAAAGCTCTGTCCCTGTCTCAGGCATTCCTGGTCCCCTGGGCAGCCCTGGTGCAAGGGATCCAGCACCCAGCCCTGTGAGATCCAGCACCCATCCCTGTGAGATCCAGCACATATCCGTGTGAGATCCAGCACATATCCGTGTGAGATCCAGCACACATCTGTGTGAGATCCAGCACCCACCCCTGTGAGATCCAGCACCCATCTCTGTGAGATCCAGCACCCATCCCTGTGAGATNATCCCCGTGAGATCCAGCACCCCTCTGTGTGAGATCCAGCACCCCTCTGTGTGAAATCCAGCACACATCCGTGTGAGATCCAGCACACATCCCTGTGAGATCCAGCACCCATCCATGTGAGATCCAGCACCCATCCCCGTGAGATCCAGCACACATCTGTGTGAGATCCAGCACACATCTGTGTGAGATCCAGCACCCATCTGTGTGAGATCCAGCACACATCCGTGTGAGATCCAGCACCCACCCCTGTGAGATCCAGCACCCATCCCTGTGAGATCCAGCACACATTCCCGCTCTCCATCCATACATCAGGACAACCCAATTAAGTAATTTACCACGAGGACCTGGAGATGGCAGCAACATATAATCACAAACATAAGCAGTTTGTACATGGTAATTATATATTCTATTTTTTTTATCAGTGCAATACAGACAGAAGATTATTTTATGCTTGATATCATTCTAATTTTTGATCCATTTTCCCCTCAACTTAAAAAGGATTAAGATTTGGCTTCTGGTAATAACTTTGGGAATGCCAACTCCATAAGTATTGTGCAGCATTGTATTAAACTGATTATTAGGTACTTTTGCTTATTGTTAATACTGCTCCTCTTCTCTGGGCCAGCATCTGAGACATAGGAAAGCAGATGGTTTGAATGGTCAAGCTGAATGGCCAGAATATTTTAAAAGTCTGTTTTAAAATAAAACATGCTCTTGCTTTAAACTCCATCTGATAAAACAGAGCGGAGTAGATCGGCAAGGAGAGAGGAAACGCCGTGCCTGGCTTTGATCATTTTCAAAAGGAATTGTCACGTGTGATTTTCCAGGAGATGAAGGCACCAGGTGAAACTATTTCATATCCCGAGACCTTTCCTCTGCTGAAGCAACATCTGCTTCTCATTTTCTGCAGGTCTGGAGGGCGGCCTGACCCCCCCCGGTGCCATCAGTCCTGCCAGGGGTGTCAGTGGTCCAGCTGAGGGTGGAGAGCAGGGTGGAGGGGAGGTGGAAAGGAGTTCACCCCCATCTGATGAGGGGTGGGCAGGCAGGGGGTCCCTGCCAGCTCCTGGTGACACAGGGACCAGTCCCTGGTAGGTTTGCAGGAGACCCTGGTGGGAAAAGTCCCAGGAGAGCAAGGCAGGGTAGGGGAATTGTAACCCTTGGGAATGGGTGAAACCCAACTTCTTCCAGCCCCTGTTCCTCTCCAGAGCCACAGGGAAGGCACTGGGGGGTTTCCTTGGGCTGCAGAGGGACCCTGGCACTGGAGACAGAGCAGCTCAGGCAGGAAGCTGCCAAGGGTGCTTCGCTCTCCTGTCCCTCAAAAGCCTTCTCCTCTCTCCTGATGTTTTTCCTCTCTCCACAGCATCCATCCCTGCACACATCCAGCGACTCACTGGCTTCCCAGCATAGAAATGGGCAGAAGGGCTGGAAATGGGAAAGAACTTCTTAGTGGGATGGTGGCAGAGCCTCCTATGCCATCCCCCATGGCCTCTTCCCTGTGTCCGTGACCCGAGGGTTGGTCCCACTTGCCCCAGCCCTGCTTGTTATCACAAGTGACCCTGCCACAAGGATGAGCAGGATGGTCCCAAATCCCAGAGACATGGCTGTGACACAGCCCCCACACATTTCAGCACCCCAAGGCATCTGCCTACAACCAGGCTATGGTCAAAGCCAACATTAATTATAACTAGTTCTTTAATAGCTGAAAATAACTAATGTAATGCTCTCCGTTTGGTGCCAGTAGGGAACAAGCCTGGAGTAAATGAGCTCATGGTTGGGAATCAAAGATTAACAGACTATCGAGGAGTAATTTCTTCTCCACATGAATTAACAAATCGTGGGTAATTATTGTGGACAGAGCTAGGCAGGTTCATTTGACTAGGTCAGTTAAGAATAGCCTGGGATAATTAAATTGTCTCTAGAGCCAGCAACAATGCTGGAGTTGGAAAAGGCCCTTTCTGCCTTGCTGTTCCTCTTCTGGATAATTCACACCTGCCTTTAGTGCCACCCTTGGGGGCAGATCTGAGCTGGTAGTGGTGTTTTTTTGGTTATTTGTTTGTCTGGTGACAGACTGAACTCATTTGGGGGTGGCTGGACCCAGGACCACAGCCAGGCTGGTCCTGAGTGGGGTGCTGCTCACCCACCCATGCCGTGGGTGCTGCTCTCAGGGCCATCCTTGCCTTCTGCAGGGGGGCTGGGCAGGAAGGTGACAGCCACCCTCTCCAGTGTGGCAGGTGATGAAGTTGGTGACGCACTCGCCTGGTTTCGGCAGCCTGGCCCGTGGCAGACACAGCCCCCCTTGCCTGTGTCCCCCCACCCAGCGAGCCCCCATGCACAGGGCAGGACCTGGCCTTGATTTTGCCTTTCCCTGCAGACAGGGAGTGGGATAAGCTGTTTTCAGAAAGCTTGGACGGGAGGCTGGAGTCAGTGGTCACTCACACGCCTGTGGTTGCCCGAAAGGAATAACCTCAGCATCCTTTGGGAACTGATCCTGGAACGGGGAGAGCTCAGGAGGCTCCTGGCTCTGTTGTTTTCTCTGGACTTTACCTGGACGTGGGATGCACCAAGCACCTCTCCTGGTGCTTGATGCCGACTGGAAAAAGGATGCAGCATCATTAAAAATGGAAGCATGAAAGATTATTTACATTTCAAGAATAGCTGAGGTCCTTAAAGAAACTTCCATCATCCTTTAAAGGCTCTTAGTCAAACGCTGTTCATTATTAATGCCTGTTGGCTTTATTTAGCCTATGACTACAATTATATATTTATGAGGTAATCAGCAATTGGAAATTTCCCTGTAATGGTAACTGGAGCTTGGCATCCAAATAAAATGAACACCATTAAGAAAGTATTGCGGTCATTGGGGTGGATCAAGTGTGCTAATAGCCCAACTAACAGCAATTAAGTCAATTAACCATTCAGACATATGCTGCTCAATTTCCCTGCTTAAACAGCCCGGTGCATCTGCGAAATTCGTGGAACTTATTTATGGTGTAAGCGGCTGCGAGTCATTATTAACCAGGGGAAACAGGGAAAATAAGGGAGGCTTGTAAAAAATTAACTACTGCAGCAAAAAAAGATCCGCTAATTGCCCGTTCCCCTCGCCACGGGGGGGAAGGTTTCGTTTCCCAGGGTATTTATTTATTACGTTTTGAGTGGCTCTGAGCGGGCCGTGGCACAGCCAGTACAGGTGGATGGGCACAGGGTGAGGGAGGCGGAGGATCCGCAGGGACAGAGCCACGGGATGGACCCGAAGCAGGAGAGATGGAGAGAAGGAGAGCAGAGGAACAGGGGAACAGGGGAGAAAGAGAGCAGGGGAATAGGACAGGAGAAGAGCAGCAGAGAATGAGAGCAGGGGAAGAGGAGAGCAGGGGAGCAGGGGAGCAGGAAAGAATGAGAGCAGGGGAACACGGGAACAGGAGAGAAAGAGAGCAGGAGAGCAGGAGAGCAGGAGAGCAGGAGAGCAGGAGAGCAGGAGAGCAGGAGAGCAGGAGAGCAGGAGAGCAGGAGAGCAGGAGAGCAGGAGAGCAGGAGAGCAGGAGAGCAGGAGAGCAGGAGAGCAGGAGAGCAGGAGAGAAGGAGAGCAGGGGAACAGGGGAACAGGAGAGAAAGAGAGCAGGAGAGCAGGACAGGAGGAGTGCAGGAGAGAAGGAGAGCAGGGGGACAGGGGAACAGGAGAGAAGGAGAGCAGGGGGACAGGGGAACAGGGGAGCAGGAGAGAAGGAGAGCAGGAGCAGTGCTGGGCGCTCTGTCCGTCTGTCCCCTGTGGCTATGACTCAAATATGGGGGAAAGCTGCAACGGGGGTAAGGAAGGAGACCCTGAGCAGCCCCTCAGCCCATGGGCTCACAGATCCCCACACACAGGGGACACCCTGGGGCTTAGCACCCAGCACCCAGTGAAGGCTCCATCCTCCTCCTCCTCCTCCCAGCCCTGACCCTCCCCAAGCCCCTTGCTTTGCCATGGCTGTGGGTCCCAGAGAGCCCTGGGTGGTGACACAGACCTAAAGCCACCAGCGTTTCCATCAGCCACCCTTCAGCTCCCGAGCGTGGGGACTTGGTGACACAAAGCGCTTTTCCTCCTCCTTCCCCATTTTGGTTTCCTGCCGTCTCTCCAAACGAGGATGTTCCAAACTTTTGTTAAGTGCCTGTTTTAATGAAGCCCATTAAAGTTAACCTGGCCATATAATATACAGGAGAAACCTGCCATAAATATAGGTAAATAGAGATTGTAAAGATAAATAACCGTGCAGGTGTGTGAGGAGTGATAATGTGCTCTATTTACTGCGCTCCCATAACAGGCCAGTAAAAGATACTGCGCCTTTAATGACTCACTTTCTGCTGGCAGCCGGCACTCACCGTTAGCAAGCTAAGGATGCAGTGACACAAAAAGCTTACAGATAATTAAATATTGATTTTTGTTTTCTAATCCTATATAAAAATTGTCCTGGGTCTCCCAATGGTAGTTTCATCTCACTAGGACACAGGGAGGGCTATTAACCCTATTTGGTTTCAAGCTGTTGTAGAAGAACAAATAAACAGGGAGGCTTGGAGAAGCCAGGCACGGCGCTGTGGGCAGAGCCAGCTGCCAGCCCTGTCTGCCCCCGTGGTCTTGCCAGCAGCCCCACACCTGGGCAGGTGACCAGCACCGAGGCATTGCAGCTGGAGACGTTTTGGGGAGGGTCACAGCGGTTTTGCCTGTGTTGGTTGGGGTTCCTGTGGCACAGGCACCTCTCAGTGCCCCCAGGACAGCTCTGGGCTTTGGTGTGCAGGGGGCAGAGCGGGGATCTCTGGGGCATCCTCCCTGCTCCTGGCAGAAGGATGAAGGATGCCCAACCCCGAGAAGGAGGGACAGTTGGTGCACAGTCCCCTGTGCAGACCTTATCCCACAGGTCCCCACTTCTTCCATTGCATCATATCTCTACTGTTCTGCCATGCTCCTAAACCCACCCTGTCCCCAACAGGTTTAGATCATCCCAGCAGACTTCTCCTGGAAGGTGCTGTTCTCAGTCTCCTGCAGAATGCACACGAAACCGCAATGCTCTTTCAGAAAGTTGGATTTCCCCTTCTGGAGAGCGTGGTAAGAAGCTGCTTCGTGCGAGGAGGTGGCTGGAGGAGCACAGAAGCAGGGATGGAGGGACCAGGAAGCTCCTGGAGCACAGGATGAGGGTACAGCTCCCAAGGCCAGAGAAGGAACAAGGAGGGACTTCAAATGGCCTCATCAGGTAAGACAGCACAGCCACAGCGTGAGGACTGAGGGAGGATTCTGCACCCACTGTGACAGCCCAGCCTGACGGTGACTGAAGCGTGGGGAGCAGGGGGTGACCTCACATACCTGCCCCAGCACGCGGCCACCTTGCTCTGCAGTGAGAAGAAAGGTATTAAAATAACATCCTCTAAGCCTGCCACGCACGGTGTTTGCTCTCACTGCTGGGGAAGCAATTGCCTCCAGCGAAGATCTATTTCCTTGGCTGCTCATTCCCGAGCACGCAGCGAGTGCTGCGTGTGCACTGTGGAGCGGAATAAACCCCACAGCCACCACTGAGTCGCTCATTCACAAAACCAACCGAGGGGCCTCCCCTCCCAGTTATCTTTTCAGAAGCTCCATGCAGCATAACTCACACTGTTTGCAGACTTTGGGCATGGAGTAAATCCCGTTGCTTTACATAATTCCTGTCCTTTGGTAAACTGCGCCGTTTCTGATGGGAGAGTACACCCCCTCCCCACACTCCTTCCAAAGCTGTGTATAAATGAGGCCGCCGTTCGAACACGCCGGATGAGTCTGATCATGGGGAAAAGAGCAAAACATCCTCCTGAAAAGCTGCATGCACCATTTGCTGAGAAATCTTAAATATTTTCCTTGCAGAAGCCTGTAGACTCAATGCTTCCCATGCCAAGTGTAGGCAACGTGCTGTGCACGCTAAACCCTGCTCAGCCATGAGGGGCAGTTCGAGAAATAATGAATTCAAGTGTGCCTGAACTTTGTGCTGATCGCAGACATCCTGGGACAGTGAGCTGGGGCTGTGATTCTCTCACTGCTGCGTCCACTGGAGGCTCAGGGCTTGGTGCTGTCCCCTTGGACCAGCCCCACTGGCTCCACTCTGTCCCATCTCCCACCTGGCCTTGGCTCACCTGGATCAGAGCCGGCCTGTCCAGCACCCGAGGAAGGAGGGCTGGATGAAGCAGCAGACCCAGGAAATGCTCCTGGACCTGAGCAAACAGCCACAAGGTCTCTTGTGCTTGTGTGACCCCTCCTCTCTGCTCCTCTGGAGTTCTCCTGCTTCCCCACCAGCTGGTGATCCCGGCTCACTCCTCCTCTTG
This sequence comes from Machaerirhynchus nigripectus, assembly GCA_013397975.1. Classification (NCBI taxonomy): domain Eukaryota; kingdom Metazoa; phylum Chordata; class Aves; order Passeriformes; family Dicruridae; genus Machaerirhynchus; species Machaerirhynchus nigripectus. The sequence continues at coordinate 282,392 of VZRQ01001473.1, forward strand.
TCTCCTCCAGGAAGCTGAGCAGGGAAAAGTGTCGGCACTGCCAAGCAGCTTCCCCAGGGGCACCAGGGGGGTGGGGAGGGAAAGCAATCCCAGCATTGCCATTGCCACTGCCCCTGCGAAAAGGCACAGCCCTGTCCTGGGACCTGCTGCCTCCCAGCCGGTGGCATGACTGGAGCATTTCTCCCATCGCCTGTGGTACTGGAAATCCTGCGGGACCATGATTCTGTCTTCCCTTCCCTCTTCCCCTTTGCCCCCTCAGCCGTTCCCTCATGGGAGCTGGGGACTTGCTGCAGCTCAGGTTTCCGTCAGACCTTGCAGATTCCCCGAAACTGCAGCCACCCAGCAGCCCAACCTGCACCGGGCTCTCCTGGGGAGGCAGCTGCCTCCAGCCTGTCGGGAACGGGGCCGGAGCTGCGCTGCCAGCCATGTCCTCTGGAACGTCACCAGCACAAACACCGGTGACATGCCAGGACATCTGCCCACTCCATCTCCTCTGTGCAGCAAAACCACCCCAGCTCCTGCCAGGGCACGGCCGACGCAGTCCCCGCCCCAGGGAAGGTTTGTGGGTAACCTGGCAGCTGAAACGCTGGGGGGACCTTTCAGACACAGCCACCCGGCAGCCGCTGATTGAGACTCAAAAGAAATTCTTTGAGGGCAGCAAGATGTCAGGCCAACGCAGGAACAGCAGCAGGTTTGAGAGTACAGACGCGTTAGTCAGAGCTGATGAATGCTGGCTTGTCAAGCCTCCCCATTTCAGTCCTGGATTGCCTTTAAAGTTTGCCAAGTCACTTTTCAGCATTTGTGTGGGCAGAAGGAGACGTGCAATTAAGCTGCAATTGCTGCACCAAAGCCGAATACTTTCAAGTTTGTTATTTCCTCAAAAATGACAAAACGCTGGGTTCGAGTCAAGGAACAGGACGGCGGCTCCTGTTGCAAAGCCGCCGTCGGCACGGTGCTGCGCTTGTCCAAAGCTGGATCCCGCTTCTGCTGAAGGATGAAGACGTGTACATCAAAAGCTACATTAGCATTTGAGAAGCAGGGTGGGGAATGGAGAGCCGGGATCCAAGCCCTGCAGGGAGCGCAGGTGACGTGCAGCCCGTCCGTGTGTCTGTCTGCAGGAGCCAGCGCAGCCTGCGGGGACACGGAGCCGCTGCAGCACCCAGGGGCAGTGACAGCGCGTGGCACTGGGGCAGGACAGGGGGGGCTGGGCGGTGGTGGCCGCGGTGTTGTCCCGAGCCCAGATTTTGGGGGTGAATGAGCTCGCTGAGACCCTCTGGAGCCTGCCCAGGCTGCACAGCTCCCTCCACGCCGGGCTGCCAGGAAGGACAGGGCTGGCCCCACGGTGGGCGCCGCTCCCAGCCCCCAACGGGCTCTCCATCCTGAGGCATCCAGGAGGGTCCCACAGCTCTCCCACCGCTGGTGAAAAGCCACTGGCCAGGAGGGGATGGACGGCAGCGATGGCTCTGAGCAAGGTGTCTCTGCCCTGGCTGGGGCTTCTGCACCTCTGCCGTGGCACACACCAGGTGTACCTCCTCTGTCCCCTCCCTCTCACCCAAAATCCCAGCCCTTGGCACTGCCACCCACCCACACCACACCCACCCACGTCCTTTTTCTTCTCTGCCTTTCTGGGGTCTCAGTACGGCTGGGCTCAGGGCTTTCCTGCAAGGCTTTGGCAGCCTTTTGAGCAGCCAAATATTAGTCCCAAACATAAAAGGGACAGTTTTGTGGATCCCTTTCCCCCCGAGGTTTCCTGTCAGTGCCTGCACACACAGAGCTGTGTGCTGCAGCCCATCCGTCCTGCCCATAAACCATCCCGGCTGCAGAATGAATCGATTTGGAGCCTGTTGGCTGCTAAACTGAATTAATTTCACCCTAAAGGGCCTTGCTGAAATGCAGCAAAAACCCCATCAAGTGACCCAGGGGCTGGGAAACTGGTGAAGTGCGTGTGCTGAGAACTCATCGGGCATATCACGATAATCCCCGAGAGTCACCAAGCAGCAGGGACAGGAGTCACCCACTTGGTGCGAAGCTTTTCAGTAACATATTGCTTTTTAATCAGCACTTAAACACGAAATGCTCTTTTCCATCTAATCCCTGCGATGATTTCACAGCAACTCCTCCTGCCACCCAGTTTAATGCAGAGACCGACTCTTTGAGCAGGCAACGTTTACCCAAAATATGTGATTTCATTGAACAGTCATTTTCCGCCGCCTTTTTGCTGACTGCACAAAGCTGCCTTTGGGTGCGAGCAGCTCCACTGCCAGCTCTGCTTCCACTCCTGCTGCAGACAGGCAGCAACAACTACAAAACAATGAATTAACCTGCACAAATAACCCAACAGTGGGATGGGGGGAAGGAAACCTCATCATAAGCACGTCGCCGTGATCCCTGTGCACATGGAAGGGGGTGAGCTGCAGAGCTGTGGGGTGATCCCTGCAAGTGTTGGGATTAAGGGGAGACCCAGAGCTGGGCAAGGCTTGGCCCTGGGACCCACATGTGCTGAGATGAAGGTAAGTGCAGGAATGAGTCGATTTACTCGTTGGGTTGGGAGCATCTCCCAGGGATCATGGATAATTCCAGCCGCACAAGTGCATGGGGCTCACTGCCATGGGGGCTGCCTGAGCAGAGCTCAGGCCCTCCGGTCAAAGTGTCTAAGTTTGGTGAAGTCTGGGCTGGAGTGTGGTCCTGGTGCTCCCTCCCGGGAAGCCAGCACTCACTGCCGGGCTGGCACAGGCTGTGGGACACAGACATTACCTTAAACAGAGCCCAGCTTATCTTGTTCTGTGCTGGTTAAGTCAGCCATGGGTTTAGGCATGGTTTAAACTGTTCTAATCCGGAACGGAGGAGATAAAATCCATAGACCTACACCAGCTTTAGGAAGTGATGTTGAGCAAAGCCAGCAAAACTCATTGTCCCTGTGAGCACTGGCTGGAACTGCAACACCCTCAGAGGCTGATGGGATTTGTGCTGCATCCTGGAGCCCAAATTGCTGATCCATCTTTCTGGGAAAGCCATTTTCTTTGGCCAAAGCAGCGTGTTCTTCCCCACTGGGGCTGCTGAGGATGTGACTGCTCTGCCGGGGCCGAAGGCTGGACACATCTGCTCAGGACCAGGACAGCTGGGTACACGCCTGCCTCCCACCCTCCCTGTTGAGGCCATTTCACTGCTGATGGTCAAAAATTGTGAGTCCAGAAACCATCTCTTTGGAAAATTGCTGTTTTATGGGAACAGACCTCCTGTGGCAACATGCGATTTTTACAAAGTTTAATTCCAAAGAAAATTGAAACAAAGTATCTCAATAATGCAACAATGTTCTTTTTAACATTTTCCAAATGTCACATTTTGATATTTCGCTTCCAAATGTCTTTTCTTTAGAAATTTATACTAGTTAAAAAAATTAAGATGAGATTAGATTTCTTCCCACATTGCCCCAGTGTAATGTCTGTGGGAGCTCTGTGGTTGTGCAGGGCAGGGTGGGCAGTGGGACCCCAGACCTGCCACCCCTGGGGGATCCATCTCCTGTCGCAGCTCCTGGCCTCCTCCCAAAGCCTTCGGGTCTGTAGAGATGCACAGACTGAGATTTTGGGCAGATTGCTGGGTCTGAAAATCCCTTTTGACCTTGGAATAAATACACAGATGGACAGAAAACCAAAAAAAAAAGAAAAAAAAAGAAAAATATAAGGTTTGATGTAAATCAGACTGGAAGAGACTCGGGGAAATTTCAGAAATGCCATGTTTGCCACTGGCTTGGAGGAGATTCATTTCACAATTACCCAGAGAAAGGAAACCCTGTCCTTTAGTTGGAGGTAAAAATGTGAGAGAAAGGAGGAGAAAGGGAAAAGCCTGATGGTGGGGCATGGCCTGGCTGGGAAACTGAATCCTAAAACCAACCAGAACCCAGGGCTGCAGGCGATGGGGTTGGGCTGGGACCTTCTCTGGAGTGGAGCTGTGCTGACCAGTCCCTACTGCGTGGTGTGGGAATGTCCAGAGCCAGGCCAAGGAACTGAGAAGGGAGAGAAGAACTTCTGGTGTCAGTCTCTGCTGACTGTAGGAAGGGATTTCTGAGGGTCTTGGAGTATTTTACCTACAAGGCAGTGTGAAATGTCAAAGGTGACATGGATTATCAGGGATTTCCTCGGAACAGGGAGCAGGAAGGATCTGCGAGCCCTCAGTGCCAGGGCAGGGGCCACAGCAACAGTTCTCAGTCTCCTGCCAATGACTGTTTCCAGCAGAGCTGTAGAAGGCAACGACAGGAGGAAAAAACTGCTAAACCCAAGCACGGGCAGAGATCCCTTCCCCACGAGGGACCTGAGGAACAAAGCGCTTCCCAAGCAAGTTCAGCCACAGCCTGTGCGCGGGAGCCATATGGGCCGTGGGCGTGCGTGGGCGCCTGGCAGGGCGCGAGTGCCCACTCCTTCCTTCCCCACACACCCCCGGCACGGCCGGGGAGAGGCAGGACAGGGAGCCGGGAGGGGGGTCTGTGTGTGTCCATATGTGTGTGTGCACGCGTGTGCATCCGTGTGTGCAGGCGCTGCTGCAGGCACAGGAGTGAGTGGGCGTGGTGGGGGAGGAGTGTTTCTGTGCTCAGAAGCCCCACTAATCCCCCAAGAAACACTTTTGCATGTGATGTCACTGGCTGTCATGGACGAGCACATCTCTTTTTCTGTGGTGGGTCACGGCCGTGGTGCAGGAGGGGACACCTGCCCCGGAGTGCTCTGGTGTCACTCAGAGCCCAGCTCCACTCCTTGGGTGCGTTTTTGCAGGACACAGAACTGACTGCACTGCTAATCATACCAGTACAGGGTTCTTTCACCACCAAATTGATGCCCTGATGGATTCCATAGAGCTACAGAGTGGCACTGGGTGGCATAAAAGTCCGGGCACCCACAGGTGGCTGAGCAGAGCTGTGGGGTCCTGGCACTTAGGGCACCGCTGGCACTGGTGGCACATGCTGAGCTGAGCTGTGGGTCCTGGCACTCAGGGCACTAGTGGCACATGCTGAGCTGAGCTGAGCTGTGGGGTCCAGGCACTCAGGGCACTGCTGGCACTCAGGGCACTGCTGGCACTCAGGGCACATGCTGAGCTGAGCTGTGGGGTCCCGGCACTCAGGCACTGCTGGCACTCAGGGCACCGCTG
>VZRQ01001473.1:291310-308309 GCA_013397975.1 Machaerirhynchus nigripectus
ATTGTCGAAAAAAAAAAAAAAAAAAACAAAAAAAACCTGCCCAGAGCGTGAGTGAAGTGTTCTTTGTGGAAATTGAAAATAAGATTATAAATAAAAGTCTTCCTCTGACATCCAGAAAATGGACACTTTAGAGTAAATTGCCACTGTTGATCAGGAAGATTGCCACCTCCCTTTTACATTAATGAGGCAAAGACTCTTCAAGGCCCTAATAGCAATATGTTGGAGGATGTCATTTCAATAGCTTCTTTCTTAATAAAGCTTGACCCTAATATTCCCTTTGCTGTCACGGGCTTTGTCCTACCAGACACTGCCGTGATTTTTAGCTGCTAATCAAGAGGAAGAGGCGGGATGAGAGCAAGTGGTGCAATGAGCTGCAGAAGCCCCAGCAAGGGGCTTCTCCTGTCCTCAGCCGTGCTGGGACCCTGGCTGGTGGCTGCTGGGGGACACTGGCCTGGCAGGTCACAGCGAGAGGTGTCTGAGCCAGCACCGGAACCCCAGAACCCCACCAGGAACAGCTTTTCCAGGAGTTTATGCTCAACCCAAAAGCCCAAATGTGAATTGTGTGAGGAGTGGCTGAGGGAGCTGGGAAAGGGGCTCAGCCTGGAGAAAAGGAGGCTCAGGGGGGACCTTGTGGCTCTGCACAACTCCCTGACAGGAGGGGGCAGCCGGAGGGTGTCGGGCTCTGCTCCCAGGGAACAGGGACAGGAGGAGAGGGAACGGCCTCAGGCTGTGCCAGGGGAGGGTCAGACTGGACATCAGGAGGAATTTCCTTGTGGAAAGGGTGGTCAGGCATGGGAAGGGGCTGCCAGGGAGGTTTGGAGTCCCCATCCCTGGAGGTGTCCAAGGAATGCCTGGACGTGGTGCTCAGTGCTCTGGGCTGGTGACAAGGTGGGGATTGGTCATGGGCTGGGTTTGGTGGTCTGGGAGGTCTTTCCTGACCCAAATGATTCTGGGTTTCTGTGAAAATGCCAAGCCTGGGTGCCCGCTGTGGGCACTGCAGGGACATTGACTCACCCCCACCTGCTCTGGCACTTCCCCTCCTTCTCTGCCTCTGTGGCTCATCCCCCTCCAGGTACTGCAACCAGCTGATCCCAGGACTTGCTGAAGCGTGGGCAGGCCTTGTTTAGCGATCCATAAATACGAGTTAAAAGGGCATCGTTGTTGTTCCTGTAAAAATGCTCCTTGAAAAAGCTGGTTCCTCACGTTTGCTGGTGGATCCCCCGCCCGCCACACGTTGCATCAGTCGTGTCACGGTGTGTCTGAAAGCACGGTGATGTGGCTGGTGCAGCAGGCAGAAGCTCACAAAGGGAGTCTCTCTGCCAGGCATCCAGCCCCTTCTTTTTGATAATCGTAGTTTGAAGATAAAAGCAGTTGAGTTTTGTACCAAGCACTGTGGCAGGAGGGAGTTTTTGGACTCGTTATCAGAGAATCAGAGAATACCAGGCTGGACTGGGTTGGAAGGGACCTTAAAGATCATCCCATCCCACCCCCTGCCATGGGCAGGGACACCTCCCACTATCCCAGGTTGCTCCAAGCCCCATCCAGCCTGGCCTTGGACACTTCCAGGGATCCTGGGGCAGACACAGATTTTCTGGGCAGCCTGTGCCAGGGCCTCACTGGAATTATGGGGGTGGTGGGCAGAGTTCACGACAACCCCCCCATCTGCATGTTCCCAACTCCAGCGCTGCCCCCACAGCCCCTGTTCAGCAGTGAGGGAAAGGCGTGAGAGAAGAAAAAGAGAAAAATGCAAAAAATGCAGCACTCGGGGTGTGTTAAATCCCCCCCAGAACTGCCTCCAAAATAATCCAGCCGGTTTTGAAGGCAGCCAGCAGAGGGGTTAGTCCTGCCCCGGCTCTGCGGGAGGGACCCTGTGCTCAGGGCAGTGCTCAGGGCACAGGGACAGGGACAAGGACAAGGACAAGTCTGCCGGGCTGAGCCTGCGTCCTGCCCCACCTCCGGAACGGAACGTGGTAAGGAGGAGCGTGGCCGGGGGGGAGTCCCGAGAATGTGGAGAATTGGAGTGAAAAATAAAGCTGATTGCTAAGAATCCACGCCGGACACTTCGGGACTTGCCCTCCTCTCCTCGACGGAGCTGCCCCAGGAGCAGGCACGGCGCCAGCGGCACTCGCAGTGCGGCAGGGCCATGGGCACCCCCTGCACCACAGGGCACCGGTCACTCGGGGCTGCTGTGCCCAGCCGGACACCACCGCCCGGCAGGAAGGGGCATTCCCCATCCCCGGTGTTCTGAAGGAATGCTTTGGAAGATTTCACGAACTGAAACTCCTGCCGGGGGTTTGGTGCGTGGAGAAGGTCATCAGCTCTCAGGATTTCAAGAGGCTCCTGTTCGAAGGAAGTGAAATCTTAAACTTCAAAATGGCAGAAAAGCCCCATTTTCCCTGGAAATAATGGCAACAAAAATTTTTCCTGGATTTGTACCAAGCTGGGTTATATAAAAATGAGATAACTTGAAAACATAGGGGGATGTGAAGTGTTTGATTTTTCAGGTTCTTGATCTGAGCCTCTGCACACCCCCAGGCCCACCGGGTTGGGATGGGAGCTCGGGAGATTGCTGCTGGCAGGAAAACAGGAGGAAGTGTCCCAATTATAATTAGCCAAAAGTTTGTTCTCGAAGGCACGACCACGTGAGCTCCCTGCGCCCCCCTCACCAACCCAGCGCTGCCCAAACCCTTCCTGTGCTTATTCCCAGCCCAGCTCCCCCCCGACGCAGCTGCTCCAGGAGGGACCTGGTGGAGCTGTGAGGGTTTGGGGAGAGGAGCGGAGGGATGATGTATTCCGTTTTTAATTGGGGCTTGAGAGCACGCAGGCAGCTGCCCACACAGGGATATAACCTGGATGTAACACGCAGACTGGTAAAAAGTTTCTGAGAAGGAAACATTATGACTTTCTGCTGCAGCTCGCACTAAACACTCCCTCGGTGAAAAGCCCATGATTGGAAGATTCCTTATTTATTCTGATAAGTTATCATCAGTGTCACCGAGCCGAACATTTAGGCAGAACAGCTCCCTGCCCACACACTGTGTTTGCCGCTTAAAAATATTGCAAATAGCTCCGTGGCTTTAAATAAATAAATAGCTAATGAGTCACACCAATCGGAATTGAATGTCAAGCCGGAGGAAGCGCCTGCCTGGTGCCTACCCAGAAAGTTTATTAATGTTTGTTAACCCCGTCGGTGCTGCTCCGCTGCCTGTGAGAGGTGTGGGGCAATCCCTGCCTGCGGATCGGGAGCCGCCGGAGGGGAAGGGGTTAGGGAGGGCTCGCTGGAGAGCACCTGGAAGGATAAATATTGTTTGTCTGCTCCCTGCAGCCCGGGGACACGGTGCCAGGGAGCCGTCCTCCCGAGATGGAAGGCACCAGCCTTTTCCTGGAACCAGGAACAGAGCCCTCTTTCTGCTCCTCCTGGAAAAGGTCCCCGCGCAGGGACGCGGTGCCCAGGGAAAGGCACAGATGGCATCACCGGGGGTTGTTTGTGCAGCTGTTCTTGCAGCCCACGGATCGCCTGCGCTGGGCAGTGGGATGGGGACGAGGGGCAGGGACAGGGCCACCCCCAAGGCAGCCTGCCACCCCCTCCTCATGCCCCAAGCCGGTGGCGTCAGGCGGGTTCTGTGAGTGCTGATGGTCCCAGGGTGTCCCAGCACAGGCTGGGGCTCGGGGCCGTGCTCAGTGGGGCTCCAGAGAAACCCCTGGGGCCCACCCGCACGCCCAAGAGTGATTCACCAGAAATGTGAAAGAAATTCAACCGCTGTTGGTGTGCCAGGGAGTGAGTGGGCACTGGGAGGTGGCACCATCCCGCTCCTTCATTCATCTCGCGCTGATGGAGCTGCAGAGCTGCAGCTGAGCAGCACTGAGGCCGATGAGCCACGTTCCCCTGCCAGGAGCACAGGGATTTCCCCCGAGAAATCCAGCCCACGTAAGAACAAAGACCTTTGTACCGGCAAGCAGCTGGAAACCCAGGCTCAGGGGTCATCATTTCCCAGCCCCAGTGGACCGATGAGGCTTCCTGATGGTGACCCACCTGAGGCCCAACCAGGAGTTGGAGTTTTTCAAAGGGAAGTCAGTTTGCTACTAGCAAAATTCCTTTACTGAAAGAGTGGTCAAGCATTGAAGCAGGCTGCCCAGGAAAGTGATGGAGCTACCATCATTGGAAATGTTCAAAAAATGAGTGGACAGGCACTTTGGGATATGGTTTAGTAGGCATGGGGGTACTCACTTGAAGGTTGGGCCTGATGCTCTTGGAAGTCTTTTCCAGCCTTGGTGATTCCATGATTCTGTGAACCCAATTGTCAAAAAACCCCCACCCTTTTTAGTCAAAATAGCTCTAAAGGAACATGTTCAGCGAGTGCCATTTCCTGGCAGGTGGCTGGGTGCTCCCATGGCACGGGAGGAGCCAGGGCAGGGGCGAAGGGGGGGCCCAGGTCTGGCAGCCAGACCCACGGCACGGAGCTGGCCCTGGCACTCCGGGCTGCCCGCTGCTGGCAAAGCCACTCCAGCCTGGGGCTTCGGTGGGGGAGGAGAGGAAGGAATGGAAAAATCATCACACACATTGCACAGATGGAAAGAGTTTACAGCCCTCCTCACTTCCTCATCCTCGTGGTGTAAATTATACGGACAGATGTACAATCTGGGAAGTTGTCCAGATTTTCCTCTTTTTTTTTCTTTTTTTTTTTTTTAATTACTTTTTTTAAGAAGAGGGATGCTAAAACAACACGAGCTGTGCCATGTCTAGTCCTTGGCTCTCGGTGTTGGCTATGGGAGAGGAGAAACCAGCACTCCTGGCAAGTGGTGAATGATCCAGGGAAGTGTGGAGCTCACCCACGGCACCCTCCCGTAGTCCGGCCCCTCTCCAGCAGACAAGGAGGGCACTGCCAACGTGCCCTCGGTGGGAAGCAGGAGGTGGAACCCCCTGACTCCAGCGGGACTGGGCTGGGTGGCTGCTTTCCTGTGCTTGGATACAAGCAGCTCCTTGGATATTTACTCAATTGCCAGGAATGAGAGGGAGGAGGTGGATGACAACATGTTTCCAGCGCTTTGCTTTGTGCAGAGATCCTCAAGGCAGCATGTGTGTGTCTGCGGAGGGCTCCGTGTGCTTCTCAGTGCTGCTTCCAAACAAGGATCAAGTCAATTTTCCAAAGCATATTCTCCCCCGTCAAACACTGCTCTCACTTTGGAGACTGTCCATGGCTTTGACACTCCTGTGGGTTTTCTACCCACATCCCTGTGCCAAAGATACCTTGGCATGAGTGGCAGGTTGTGCTTGGCTCCTGCTGGAGGGAAGTGAAGCCGATCACAGAGCCCTTGGGGCCGGGCTGGTCCCCAGGGCCCGGCTGGCAGCTGCCCTTGGCTTGGCCACCAGCGGGGGACAGGCTGGGACTGCAGCACCCTCCCCATCCCCACGAGCATCCCTTGTTGTGGCACGGCCTGGCTGGGACAGGGGCTCTTGCTTTCCGAGTGCTTTCATGGTCTCTGTCCCACCGAAGGCCTGGTCCCTTTCCAGATGCCTATTTAAGATAAATATATAATTAATACTGAGGAATAAACCCCAGTAACCGTGATGGGAAATCCACCCTGAGACACACGTCGGTCCAACACCCATCCTGGGGCCGTGCACCTGGGAGGGAAAGGTCTGAGCGAGCAGCTCCTCACTGCCCAGCTGCCAACCACGGTGCCACCAGCACGTTCCTGCTGCCCTCAGCCTGTGACACCCTGCTGGGCTCTGTTCCTGGCCCTGTGCACCTCCAGCAGAGCCCTGTCCCTGCAGGGACGCCCCACGGCAGCGTTGGAGGTGGCACAGAGGGAGAAGGAAGGGTCGGAAGTGCAAGATGAAGGGGGAGTGACACACCAGGGAGTTCCACATCTGGGCTGCTCTGCAAGGAGCCACCCAGGCCCCTGGTTTGGGAACGAATCGCTGTGCAGAACCCTGCAGGTAATTAAAGGGCTGGGCGACTGAAGGGAATAAAGGCTCCTTTACGCCTGGCTGCAGCGGGGATCCAGGGCTGTTCGCAGGAATTCCCAAACCCAGCCCTGCTCTGCTTTGTTCTTCTCGGGGATGGATTTTTATTTTAAGCCTCCAGAGAAGCAGCGAGAGCTTCAGCCTCGTGTTGGTCTCCTGTGACTGACTGCAGCGCCGTGGAAAACATCTCCACACTCCGGCCACGGCGTTCCCCCTCAGCTCCCTGCCCCCGGGACCTTCCCCAAAACCTGTGTTCCGAGCTGCACCAGCCGCCGGCACTGGAGAAAACAAGTTGCTCCAAAGCAAGGAATAAAATCTGAGGCATCTGTGTGCTTTACACTCTAAACAGGCACTGCCCTGCCACCTCAAACTCCGTACCAAATCACAAGCAACAGAGCAGAAAACCAAATTATTCTCAGCTGTTACACTGCTTAATTTAATATTTCCAATGAGCTCCTTTTCCTTCTCTTCAAGAATGAAATGCATATTTGTGCTGTGTCACAAAACATTAGATTTTGTCAAGGCAATTCATTTTTCAGTGGTAATTTGTAAGTGCACACCACACCACACACGGGCTGGGGAATTTTATGGCTTCTTGCAGAGGCAAGGAAAATAAGAAGCACTCAAAGTAGTGATGAGAGCATGGAAGGAGGAAAAAAAAAGAAAGTGAGAAGAGTTGACAATAACAGACAGAGCATTCATCTCTCTCCACCACACCAGCCTGGGGAGGCAGAGAATACCCAGGGAGTCAACACGGGCGCGGGTGCTCCAAGGCAAACCCCGGCGGCGGCACTGGCGGGCACGGAGCGCGTGTTTGCAAAGCGCTCCACGGAATTTCAAACACAGAATTTAATGGGGCATAAAACGGGCTAAATAACCTCATCAGCTTAATAATAAAGCAAATAAAAAACCAGCCTGGTTTTTGGCTTGTTACGGCGTGAGGGACTGTGGAAGTCGGGGACGGTTCTCTAGCGGCACAGGGAGTGCGGGCGCAGAGGGCTGGTCACCCCAGGGTGTCAGGGGGTGCCAGGTTCTGCTTGGATGCCCCCGACTCAGCTGGATGGTGAGGATCCATCAGCTGGTCAGCCAGGGACATCCCAGGACAAGGAGGGACGGAGAGCTGTCATCCACCTGGGATATGTTGAAAGATGTGGCTGCGACAGCTCCAGACGTGCAGGGCAGCAGGCAGCAGCAGCGGGCGGAGGTGCCAGGATTCCAACACCAGCTCATGAGCTCTGCCTTGGCCTCCAGCAGAGCTGGACTCCGCTCTTCTCTCCCCCCTGTCAGCCCCACAGTGCTGCTGCCCCTGCTCCCCAACCAGGGGCGCTTCCCACAGAGTGCCTGTGAGAGCAGAAACACCCAGGGGTTATCGGCACGGTGCCTGTGTGCTCCCCACAGCTCTGCAGGAGGGTCCCGGCAGGACCCTGCCTCTGCCCCAGTCACCAGGTTCCAGCTGTTTCCACTCCTGCAGTCCCCACCCTCCCTCACTCAGTCCATGTGACTCCACACCTCCCAGACATCCCAGGTGAGGTCCTGGAGGCCAGACAGGCTTCAAGACAGAGCTTGTCCGGTTCCTGGGAGGAAGGGCAGGATGAGAGAGGGCAATCCTGTAATTAAACTTCTGGTTTAAAGGTGAATTATATCACAACAGGGGCAAAAGGAGACCTGATCGACTGTTTGTTGTGCTGCACTCACAGGCAGCCAATTAATTAAACTGGCTTCAGGGACTTCCACAGGCCAGATGCAGCAGCAGGAAGGAATCCCTGCCCAGCACATGCCTCGGCCTCCAGCCTCGTCCTGCTTCTCCAGCTCTCCCAGGAGCGTCAGGTACAGCCACAGCTACAGCAGGGACAGGCTGCAGGTGCTGCTGCTCCCGGTGGTGCTGACAGCTCCGGTGCTGGGCTGCTCTGTCAGGATTAAATTGACACTTCGTTGTCAGGAGGGATTTTTTTTTTCCAAATCCAGCTCTCTGGCACCATTTTGGAGGCTGTGTTCCCATACCCGAGCTGAGCACACCGGAGCCCTGGGCTACTCTGCAAAGCCGGGCTGGCAGAGCCGTACCCCGAGTGCCAGCACGGGCACCCGCCCTGCTCCTGGCACTGCCTTCATTCACCACCTCTATTTTGTATTTGCAGCTAGTCTCGAGTTAATAGCAGGTATCCAGCCTGTCAGAGCCTGACATGTTGTGACATACCGTAATGTGACAAGTCCTGAGTGATGCCACTAAACGGGATCTTACTGCGGCAGTGCCAGACAGGCAGCGGGATCGCGCAGGTTGGTACGAGGGCCCCCACCTCAGACAAAGAAATAAATACCCCTTCAGTGCCACCTGCCTTCGGGTGCTTCGCTCGCTCTTCTTGCCGCCACCAAAGGTCATCCAGAGGGGTCATCGAAAGTTTGGGAGGCCCCCAGGGCTTGGCAAAGCTGCAGCTGCAGGGAACAGCTGCCCGTGGCTCTGTCTCCCTCCTCCTCCTCAGAGAGCACAGGACCCTGAGAGGAGGGAGGTTGCAATGCTTTTTTAGCCCCCCATGGCCCGTGTTAGCTGGCACAGAGCAGTGCAGCACCTCGGCCCCAGCAGCAGCGGAGCCTGTTTGTGTCCCTGAAGCTCCACGAGAAAGGAAGGGAATAAGATTTATGGCAGATTTTAAGGTTAATCAGGAAAATCTTGCAGGCAACTGACTGTATAAGCTGCTATAGCAATGGCATGATTTATAATGCCGAGGAGTGATTGGGAACAGCGTGGAGAGCCACGGGAGAGGCCCTACTTGGCAAAGCCAAACCCATTCCTGTGGCTCGGTGGGTACTGGCACGGCCACAGCATGGCCACAATGTCCCCTGTGCCACAGTGCCAGCCCAGGAAGGAGCAAACACCCCTGGCAGCATCTTGACCCACCAGAGCCACAGGAGTGGGACCCCAGCCTGCCTGCAGGGAGGTGTGACCAGGCTGATCCAGAAAACCTCCGGGAAACCTCTGGGAAACCTCACTCCTGCACAGCACAAAACCACGCCTCTTATCCCAAAATGAAATTTTGGTAACAGTGAGGAAAACAAAGCAGAGTTAAAGCCAGGTTCAACCTTTATTCCTGTAGCAACTTTTAAAATTATCTGTTGTGAGATCTTAAAACTCTCAAAAGATTTGTGTTTCAGCCCCAACAATGCTTCTACCAAATTACACACCAGCCTTCCTGGAGCAGGGTTTTCTTCCTTCCCTGAGAATTTTCCTGAAAAACCCTCCAGCTTCAGTTCCAGTTAGAAGGAAGCTGAGAACCCAAATCTCCATATCCCGCTGCAAATTGACTCCCTGTCCTCCCTGGCGCTGACAATTCCTGTCTCCTTACAGTTCAAACACTTATGGGCACAGTGAATGTGCCGTGTGTAATTAATTACCTTAATGAGTTTAGTGACCTACCTGTGGATAACCACGGCTAAACGCTTCATTTAATGGCTTCTCCTCCTCCGGTGAGCCAGGGAAGGAGGGATGGGGGAGACCAGGCGTGCCAGGTGCAGTGGCTGCTTCCTCAGCATCTGGACACATCTGCAGCTCCTCCGCATCCCTTTTTCCCCGGGGGTTTTGGTGGCACTTTGAGGATGTATCCTGGCCCAGCAGCTGTGGCCACGAGATTGGCTTTTTGCTGCTCTTCTGCCACGTTTAATTGCACCAATTCAAATTGGTCTTGGCCACTGTGGGGACACTGGGGCAGGGCCACGGCAAGGGGAAGAAGTGGGGTGGTTCCCAGCACAGGAACTCATCACAGAATCACACAACATGCTGAGTTGAGAAGGACCCACGAGGGTCATTGAGTAGGGTCTGGAGAAGCTCAGTCAGTATTTAAACCATATTTCTAACCCAAAATTACCCAGAAAACGAAACCCAGAAGCAGCTCCTAAGCTGGCACAGGAGTTCTTGGGGAGCAGCCAGCGAGGGGACTCCGCTAGTCACTGCCAGTGTTTATTTGCCTTACTTAAAAATATAAAGATTTTCTCTCCAGTTCTGGGCAGGGGAAAGGTTAATGAATTCCTTCAGAGTAAAGAGATCCTCGCCCCTCTCAGCGGAACAAGGTCAGAAATCAATGCTGGAGGTGGAGCAGGGAGGCCAGGTTGGAAAATAATGAAAAGCGGAAAAAAATACATAAATAAAGAGGCAGGGGGAAAAAAAAAAATTATAAGCCGAACAAATGGCAGGGTGACACTTGCTCGGCTCCCCACAAAGAATATTGAATTATTGTCTATAATTTGGACTATCGAACCTAAATTAGGGCCTCCAGACTCCAAAGTGCTGCATTGTGTGAGGGTCCAGGCAGGGTCAAACGCTCCTTTGGTTTGCTCGTTACTCGCTCTGATCCCGGGCTGTCATTAGCGGCAGCGGCGCCGCACAAAACGCCTCACAAAGGCAGCACACATCAATGGTGCTAATTAATTGGATTAATGGAAGGGCAGCACAAATTAGGTCTGGCTTGGATAATTTCAATGAAAACTGAATACCAATCCCTGAAGTCATTGGAATATGGATGAGGCAAATTGAGTTAAAATAGAGGAGACTGCTGCATTCATTAGCCCGCCCACCCTCTGAAGTAGTTGTTTAATATGCAAACTATTAATATGCAAATCAGCACAAATGAAAAAAGTGTGATTTTTTTTTTTTTTTTTTTAACTCTGCCGAACACAGGCAGCTGCCTGATGTGACAGAGCTGCGCTGCTCCACGCTCGCAGGGGACGGAGGGACCAAGAGCAAAGAGGGGCTTTCACAGCAGAAATTCCCTTCCTGTGCTGCCCTCGCTCAGCCCTGCGGGAACCAGGAGTAGGAACACCTTCTCTGGGCACCCTGTGCCAGGACCTCACCACCCTCACGGGGAAGAGCTTCTTCCCAGTATCCCATCTAACCCTGCCCTCTGGCAGTGGGAAGCCATCCCCCCTTGTCCTCTCGCTCCTAGCCCTTGCCCAAAGTCCCTCTCCAGCTCTCTTGGAGTGTCTTTCATTAAGGAAAGGTGATAAGGCAACTTTCTTCCTCTTCATAACTTCTCCCACGGGAGACTTGAAGAGCTGAGAGCTCTTCACTGAGGCACAAGTGGAAGGACGTTTTTTCCAGCTCACCCAGAGCCGCAGGGGCTCGCGTGGGGGACGCCAGGACAGCACAGACACCTGCTCACGGTTCGTGTAACCCACACCGCCTCGGCCAGCACACCAACGGCTGAATCCATAAAGATTAGCAATAATTCCCAAACCATTTCTGGCTTCACGGTTCCAGCCCTGTAAATTACAGCTCTATTGTGGTGCTTTCCCAGCGCTGTGGTGCCAGTGGCCACCCCCCGACAATTACAGAGCCGGCGCAAAACTTCTTACAAATTGTAATTACCCCTAAGAACTGTTTCCCTCCTCGGCGTCCCTTGCTTAGCGGGTGACCCTGCAATGTTGTGACAAATGCCTTGTTCGGAACAATTTTTCCATCTCTAGCTGTTCACCCAACACGCCACGGTCTCCGGTTTTGGCTGGTTTTTCTTCCTGTTTAAATCAGATAATAGGTGAGATTACCTCATCCCCCGCTAAGGTGGCAGCTCACCCCGTGCAGGTGTTGGTTCTTGTGCCCTGCACAGGTCAGGGTCTGCCCAGGTGCCACACAGGCACCTTGCCCTGGTGCTGCAGCAGGGCCTCTGTGGCAGTGCCACCACCGCGTCACTGTGCCGGGTTGGTTGTGGCCCAACAGCGTTTTGTTTCAAGAGAGCAAACTGTCCTGTTGATCCAGGAGGGATTGGATGCCTGTTTTAGAGAGGCCACCTGAGCTTCCTCGATTCCAGAGACCTCCACTGAGCTGGGTCACAGTCAGCTGCATGTTTGTGGTCCTGATGCGAAACCAGAGGGAAAGAACAGGGCTGGAGAGAGCAGGAGGAGATGAACACCTTACACACAGTAGCAGGGAAATAAATAACACTGGTGATGGCAGGAGGTATTTATGGAGTGGGTCTCACGCCCCACCCATCCCCTTCCCAGCTGGGTGGGTCACTACCTCATTTTGGCCATGGCACCGACTAATTAGCCCCTGATGAGCTTCACCTGTGCAATCTGACTCCAGGCCTTCTTGGCACCTCATTTATTGAGGCACACCTGGTCAGCCCCACTCTCTGAGGCTCTCCCTGCCTCTCAGCAGGGCGAGGCCCTGTGGCCTGGCTGCTGCCAGAAGAGAAGCTGGCAGGGCTGGGACAGGGACACCCTCTGCTGTCGTGTGGATGGAGGGTGCCCCAGGGGACACGTAATCAGAGTGGTTTGGGTTGGAAGGGACCTTAAACACCATTGTTTTTCAACCCCCTGCTATGGGCAGGGACACCCTCCCTTGGATCAGGTTGCTCCAAGCCCTGTCCAACCTGGCCTTGGACACTTCCAGGGATGGGGCAGCCACAACACGCCGCCAGCCCAGGCCTGCACAGACCTTGTGCAAGTCAAATGAGAGGAAAACACCAGGAAACTTTAATGACACTGATTAAGAGTGCAGCCAGCCTTCCTTAATTAAAGTCCAATGGGTTCCTTGGGCAGAACGAGCCCATGGCCGCGATTTTCTCAGCGAGCTCATTTGGTTTGTTTTTCTGTGCATAAGGGGGATGTTGTTGCCATCCCTCCAGGAGCTGGCAGAGCCTCTGTGCTCTTGTCACCCTGTAACAGCTTCCTGGATTAATGATTCTGCAAAGGGCTAATTCTTAAGAGGGCAATGTCTTTTGCAGGCTGGTATTGATCTTTGTCAGCTTCCCCTTGAAAGAAAGAAAATATTGGCTTATTTACAAAAGGCAGCTTTTTGCTGCTGGCAAGTCAGTCTTGAGATCCATGGCTGCTCACGTCCCTCAGAAATTGGAAAGGCCGGGGGTAGTTCCTCGAGTGTCAAAATCCAAGTCCTTGAAGTTCTGCAGCCCCCACAGAGTGTCTGGGGTGGGAGGAAATGGGTCTGACTCTGAGCAGGTGGATGGGGGACTCTGTGCTGTGGGAGCAGGGCCAGGAATGGGAGAGGGGCTGTGAGGTCACTTCACAGCTGAAACGTTGCACCTCACCTTTGGGGTGGGTTCTGAAGGAGAAAAAAATTAACATTTTTCTACAGTAGGTATTAAATAGATTTTTTTTTTAATCTTGTATATGTTTATGTAACAGCAAAATAAAAAACATATAAATACATATATACAAATATATTGTATTTTTTATCTAAACATATAAAAAGCATTCAAAATAGAAAATGAAAAATAATCTAAACCCTGAAAAATCATTCCAGCAGACAGCCAAGAAGATCCCTTTGGTAACCAGCGCTCTGCAGAAATAGGAATATTCCCATTTCCAACGTTCCTTTCACTGGCAGAAGGCAGCCCTGGGCACAGATGGGCAGCTTGGTGTCCCCTGTCCCTGTTCTCCATCCTCCCTTCCCTGGGAGGTGCCCACGGAGCCCCACAGAGGAGCTGCTCCCTCGCTGCCTCCCCTCGAACGTCTGCATGCGAATCCCCAACCCAGGGCAGAGCCACAGCTGCTCCCTGCACACACACACCAGGGGTGTTTGCAGCTCAGCTAAAGGGGGAAACATGAATTATGACACGGAAAAGAAGCAGGAAAACACAGGGCTGCAAGAGGCTGCTGGGGTGAGCCTGTGCCTGCCGCTCCCAGGGCTGCCCCTCCTGCACCCCTCTCTGTGCTGGGGGTCTGGGCCAGCCCAGGGATGGCAGGAGCTGGTCAGCCCCCTGGTGCAGCCCCCAAACTGCTGTGCTGCCCAGCCCTAAAATCTTCACCCATCCCCTGCCTTGAGCTGGCCCCCTGGGAGAGCCACTGTTCCCATTGCTGCTGCCTGCCTGGCTCCCCGTGCCCAAAATCGTCGCCAAAGAAGAGTAGGGTGGCCTGGGTTAAAAGGGATTTTAAAGCTCATCCAGTTCCACCCCCTGCCATGAGCAGGGACACCTTCCACTATCCCAGGTTGCTCCAAGCCCTGTCCAACCTGGCCTTGGACACTTCCAGGGATCCTGGGGCAGCCACAGCTTCTCTGGGCACCCTGTGCCAGGGCCTCCTCACCCTCATAGGGAAGAATTCCTTCCTAGTCTCTTATCTAAACCTACTCTCTGACAATTTGATGCCCTGGAATTACTGCTGTGACCATTAAGACCATGTTTGGGGCTGTGTCACTGAGCACTGAACTGGCCCAGACATTGATCCTTTCACATGTGACACAAAGTGACCGCGATGTCCTGGCCGGACGTACCGGGAGTGCCCGTGCTGCCCACGCTGGTGGGCATTCGTGTGAGCTGGCCCGTGGGCTCCTGGCTCCACAGCCCCCGTTCAGCACCGAGCTAAACAAACAATATTACACACTAAAACAAAACAAAAAAAAAAGTAAAAAGCTCTTCCACCCACTAACTCCTGCTGTGCAGAAGGTGCCAAATCAGATTACAGTGCACAGTTGCCACATTATCCTGTCTCGACTTCACTAACGCTCATTAAGCTTCTAAAATCCTTTTTATGGTGTTTATAACACCTCCAGAGGAGTTTACTGTGTAAATATTATTCTACCATTAAATCCTGCAACAAGGCAACCGTCAACAAGTGGAATTTGTAATGGGCCTGCCGAGAGGGCTCGGCTCGCAGGCTGCGGCGCCTGTGAAGTGAGGCCAACGAAAGCAGCCAAGAACACAGTACGGAGTGATAAAGCACTTCATTTTGATGCTTTAAATCTCCTACCACTTGGGCCTGCTTAATGTAACAGGCCCACTGAGACATTAGAGTTGGGCCTGGAGTCAAATAAGCTACAGGGAGCCACTTACTGAAAGCAGCCTTCCACGCAGCGGCTGCATTAGCGGTTTAACCCAGCTAATCCGGCCCGGAGCCGCCGTGGGCCAACGCGCGCCCGGCCAGGAGCAGGGCACAGCCCAGTGCCCCTGGGCAGCCACTGCCCTTGGCCCTGCGTGGGGATGGGACGCTGGTCCCCCCCCGGGGTGAGGGTGGGTGTCCCGTGGCTGCTGGTGCAGCCCAGGGATGCTCGGCACGGTCGGGGAGCAGAGGATGCTGCGGCTGCACCAACCCAGCGCCTCTGCCAGCCGGGTGAGGCACGAGCGCTCATCTCTTCTCCCTGCTCCCAGCCCCTCATCACACCCAGCGGGGACAAAGCAGATGCCAAGAGAGGAAGTCACCTGGGAAAAAGCAAAAGAAAGCCAAAAATCAGAGAGGGGAATGTGGACAGTGGGAGGGAAGGGAGGAGAGCTACTGGAGGTCCCGCGGGTCTCTGCTCCCAACACCGGGATGGGCACAGGGCAGGAACACATCCCTGCTCCCTTCCCAAGTGCGCCCAATGGCTCACACCCAGCTAATCACCAATTTGCTCTTGTTTCAATGGCAGAAAATCAGCCCAAAAATAAACATACAGAACTTCAGGGCAATGAATGATTAAAAGGCTGTATGGGGACGAGCCTGAAACTCAAATGAAATATTGTGTTTCATGCTAAGTTCTGGAACCTGTTTCCCTCAAGCTTCCCCTCCAAAATCAAAGGCAGAACCCCAAATTTGTCTTAACTGATAAAAGCCACTCTGTGATGAAAAACCTCGGTTTGAAAATGGCAATCTGTGACACTTGGAGGTTTTGGACAAAAACCAATCATCCCTCCCTTTTTGGGCCAAAGTCTCAGTCCAACTCAAGTTTACAGATCACATTGTTTCCTCCCAGGAGTGAATGCCCACCCCTACAAGGCACCTTCCCCTCACTGGGATGCACCAGAGCACCCGCTGCCCGCCCCAGCCCCGGCCCCGGGCAGCAGCCCCGGCGTGCCTTGGCACCCTGCGCCTGCGTGGGAGCAAAGATGACCAAGTTTGGGAGTGTTGCTCAATAACTTTCACCGTGTGTGTTGCTGGTGCTGGGTCAGTGCTGGCGGCCAAGCCCCAGGCAGGCTCAGGTTGGCCGGGCTCCTCGTGGGACCCCCGCGCCCCCCGCAGCCCCGGCACTGCCCGGCGCCCCCGAGCCCCTCCCTCCCCCCAGCCCTCTCCTTCACTCACCACGCAGGAAGGAAAAGCATCCCTGGGAGCTGGAAATCAACAGCGCCCGGCACAGCTGCTGCACAAATTCCAGGTTTCAAGCAATTTTTTTGGAAGGAGTGCAGAAGCAGAGATTTTTAATTTGTGTGTGGAGGAAGGGGCTGGAAACCCTCGCTGCAGCTTAACTAAAACCTTTGAATTTTGACAAAATCCCTTGGATTTCATTTTGATTTTGACTTCAAGCAAAATAATTCATCATGCAAAATTAATATAGAAGACAAGAGTAACAATGCAAAACACAAAACATAATGTGATAAATAACGAAACTATTGAAATACGGGCTGGTTCTGAATTAAAAATTGAAACGATTTGATATGAAAATGTCACACAGGATGCTACAGCCTTGTTGAATATTTTTTCCAGTTTTCCTCCAACACAAAACTGTGCTGCAATCGGGCCCATCCTGCAGAGCACCGAGGTGCTGGGGGTGGGATGGAGCGATGGAGGAGTCGCAGCAATAAAACCCTGATGTGACACCACAGCGAGGGGCCAGTCACAAACACCCTCCTAATTAATATAAATTGTTTGGTTAGCTCTGATAAACACCCAACACCTGCTTCTGGAGAAAGACAAATGACAGCCGCACATCGGCAGCTCTCCCCATCCCAGCCCAGGGAACAACCTGGCCCTGGCATGCCTGGGAATGCTGGGGACACCACGACCTGTGACCCTCCAGCTGTCACCATCATCCCTGTGCTCAGCAGGATCTCTCCATGTTCCAAATATTTCTTCTCCTGGCTTTCATGGCACAGTGACCACTCAAACACAGCTAAGAAGAGGAGGGCACCTGTGGGCACAGAGGTGCTGTTGGCTGTGCCCAGGCCCTGGGCACTGGAGGAGGGATGGATGGATGGATGGATGGATGGATGGAGGATGGATGGATGGATGGATGGATGGATGGATGGATGGACGGATGGATGGATGATGGTTGGATGGATGGATGGATGGATGGATGGATGGATGGATGGATGGAGGATGGATGGATGGATGGATGGA
>VZRQ01001473.1:308446-320683 GCA_013397975.1 Machaerirhynchus nigripectus
GGATGGATGGAGGATGGATGGACGAATGGATGGATGGATGGACGAATGGATGGATGGATGGATGGATGGATGGATGGATGGATGGAGGATGGATGGATGGATGCTCTTGTGCACTTTGCACGGTGCAGTTCGGAGCTCGAAATGCCCTGACCTGAGCAGCAGCATGTGAGAAAACAGGAGTGCTGAGGGCATTCCTGAGCCTGGAGAATGCTAATTAAAGGGTTTCCTTCAAAAGGCAGGCTGGGGTAAGGATCCTAATTATCCCAACAGGGACAGGGATCTTAATGGGCACTGGCACACCCAACAAAGGTCTGCAGGCTGCTCCTGACACAATCCCATTCAGGCAGCCTTTATGTGGCCGAGGTGGGGGTTTGGGAAAGCCGCCATCCCTCGGGGTAGAGGGTGACTTTGCCTTTAGGAGAGCTCTGGGGCAGGGAGGCACCGAATTCCCCCCTGCCTGTTCCAGATGCTGCATCCCAAGGGAACACAACGCTTGGGCACCTCAACACTAACAAAATGCCCACCAGCTTCCATCGATGCTCCTCTGGCCTTTCCCAGGATCCTTGTCCCGTGGTGCCACTCCCAGCTCGGTGCCAGCCTCCACCTCGATGCAGTCGCACCACGGTGGCAGCAGCAGCCGTGCCATGGCCCCGGCACATTCCCGGGGAGCCGGTGGGGCAGCGGCATCGTGGCAGCCACCCAGGCACGGCAGCGGCAGCGGCGCAGCGGTGACTCAGCCGGCAGGAATGTGGGAGTTCTGCGCTGAAAGCCTTTTAATTCCAGCCTGGTGATGAATGGGCAAGGCCTGAAATGAAATGTTCGGAGGCTCAATGTACCGGGCCTCCCGCTTGTAATTATTTTTGTACAGAATATGTCAAGTGTCGTGCTTCACAAGAACTCGTTTAGCATGCAAACATTTTGTGATTAAGTGAGGCTTACTTAATTAAGCACTTTGTAATGACTCTTAAACCAAAGAGTAGTGGATTAGTGCGTCCTATTTGTGTCTATCATGTTAAAGGCGCCGTAATAACAGGTTGCTGCAGACAATTAGGGTTAGAATACAGAGTGGATGGAGGGAGAACCAGCAGGCACCCGGAGCCCCGCCACTCGCTAATGTCACCAGTTAAAGCCGCCTCTGCAGGGACAATGCACACCCGCTCCTGCATCTGCCACCACGCCCAGCCCCGTGGCCACAGCCGAGCCCTGGCGCTTTGCACTGCTTGGTGCCACTCACCAGGACGTGCCCGAGGCGGTCCCACAGCAAACAGGCCAGGTGGGGTGGGCATCATCCCGGGAAAGGGTTCCCTCTCCAGCAGAGAGCTGGAACACATGTTGCCGAGGCAGGAGTGGGATGAAGATTTTCTTGTGGCGCTACAGCACAACACCTGCATGCTGGCACTGTCGAAGCACACACCCCGTGCCTGCTTTCAGCCCCTGGATGTAGCAGATATGTAGATGTGGCACTCAGGGCCATGGTTTAATGGTGGCCTTGGCAGCAGGGCTGGGCAGGGGGCAAGGGGCACAGGGCCGGGGGCAGTGACAGCAACAGTGCTGGCGGGTCACTCTGAAGCTGCCGAGGGTTTTCCATGGAAACCACCCGACAACAAGCCCAGAAATGCCACTTGTTTGTACCCGGTGGCAGCCTCAGCACAACCCCCCTCCCACCCGGGCCCAGTGGGTGGCCCCACATTTTTCACCAGTGACATCGGCTCCCCTCTCCTTGCTGCAGGGAGAGAGGACAGATAATCTCATTACTCCCCAGCCACTAATTCAGTTAAAGGACAAAGCAAACGGCACATCCCTGAGTGCACACGAGGAAGGTGAGAGGCAGCATGGCCTGCAAACACATCACGCCCCAGAACTCGTGCTGGGAGAGCACTGGGCATGAGGCATCCTGGAGCATCACCCTGCCATAGACGCAGCCCCACAGCTGCACCACTCGCAGGCTCCATCCCATGCTCGAGGCTCACTGTGGCTGTTCAGGGAGCAGAGCAGTTTTATCAGGTTTTATAGTTTCTCTAAATTGTCCTTTTTTAGCCCTGGCACCTCTGTCCACCCTGAAAGGGAGGGAGCAGCTCAGGGGCACCCCGGGTGCGATGCCCCAGAGCAGAGGGTCTCGCTCTCTCGCCCCCAACCACGCAGGCTGCTCCCTCATTAGCAGAGTTAATAAACCCGACACTGTAATTTACTGGGTTTGCTTTTCCACTCACCTTTGGAACAGGAAGAAAAGCAGGAGTCACCGCTCCTGGAAAACCTTCCCTTTGAGCCCAGAAACATTTCTGAGCTCAGTAAATAAACATCCCCACCTGCACGTGCACGGGGCGGTGGAGCTCAGGGCCAGCCTGATACAGTAAGAGCAATTCACCTTTTTTATCTCAAAAAGCACAAAACTCATTTTTTCACTTTCGATAAGCCGGTGCCAGGAGCAGGCAGTGCCCCGGGAGCCGGAGGCAGCGCGGGTGGTGGGGAAGGCTCGTGGCTCACAGCTCTGATCCCACGTGGCCCCTTGCCCCCAGCTCCCAGTTCTCAAATGCTCAGAAGACAACAGGTAATAAATCTGGATATTTTACACTTTTTCATTTCCTCTTACCTCACATTTAATGAGATTTTACCCTTAACAAAGGTACTATTGAAGCTGACTCTTAAACAAGGCCAGAGAAGGGTTGGGATATTTTGGGGATGGGATGGGGGAGGAGGGCTGCAAGAGATGGGGGCAGGGTGAGGAAAAGAGAGCTTTAGAGGAGGGTCAGCCTGGCTTTTGCTCAAGCTTTGAGTAAAGGTTTAAAAGTGATTTTGTTTGGTCACACACCGGGAACTCATCTCAGTGTTACCAGGGATGAGCCTGGTTTTAGCAAGGCCCAAGGTGCCCAGGCATCCAAGATTTGGCACTACAGGAACCACGGCTCCATCACTGCAGGTGGAATTTAGACTGGTGGGAGCCAGTCAAACACCTCTGCTGGGAATGAGCAGGGGGATAAGCATGAGGCAGGTCACACTGTGCCAGTGCCAGAGGGCCGGGCACTGCTCGCTGTGCTGCAGGGAAATTCCGTGTGCTCATCTATCCCTGCCTGGGCTTACCTGACTCTTCCAGCCCTGCCTGGGGTAACCTGCTGGTCCATTCCCTGCCTGGGGTTTCCTGGCTCTTCTAACCCTTAGCTGCACATGGGGAAGACGTGTCACTTTTTTCCAGAACTGAATCAATCCCCCTGGAACTCGCAGCAAACCCAGCAGAGGTAAAACCAGAGGAAGAAAACTCCCAAACTCCAACTGCGGCTCCGAACTTGAGAGAAGCCAAAACATCTCGTGAAACCTCGCACTCCGCAAGGTTTTCCCAGTCCTAAATACTTGATATTTTAGTAGCTGTTGAATATCAGAAGTTCAGTGTTGCCGTGAAGGCGATTAGTGAGGAGAGGCAAGGAGAGGATCAAAGCTCCCTGGCCCGTGAGCACTCTCAGAGGAGGCTCCAGGTAGCAGGATCCTCTCGTCTTGGCTGTGATCACCGTGGCTCCTCTCCCTTTTGTTCCCATTGCCAGCTGCTTTGTGCAACACCTCCTATCTTTTGTGTCACAGAGGAAAGAAAGAAGGAAAGAAGGAAAGAAGGAAAGAAGGAAAGAAGGAAAGAAGGAAAGAGAGAAAGAGAGAGAGAGAAAAAAAAAAGAAAGAAGGAAAGAAAAAGAAAGAAAGAAAGAAAGAAAGAAAGAAAGAAAGGAAAGAAAGAAAGAAAGAAAGAAAGAAAGAAAGAAAGAAAGAAAGAAAGAAGAAAGAAAGAAAGAAAGAAAGAAAGAAAGAAAGAAAGAAAGAAAGAAAGAAAGAAAGAAAGAAAGAAAGAAAGAAAGAAAGAAAGAAAGAAAGAAAGAAAGAAAGAAAGAAAGAAAGAAAGAAAGAAAGAAAGAAAGAAAGAAAGAAAGAAAGAAAGAAAGAAAGAAAGAAAGAAAGAAAGAAAGAAAGAAAGAAAGAAAGAAAGAAAGAAAGAAAGAAAGAAAGAAAGAAAGAAAGAAAGAAAGAAAGAAAGAAAGAAAGAAAGAAAGAAAGAAAGAAAGAAAGAAAGAAAGAAAGAAAGAAAGAAAGAAAGAAAGAAAGAAAGAAAGAAAGAAAGAAAGAAAGAAAGAAAGAAAGAAAGAAAGAAAGAAAGAAAGAAAGAAAGAAAGAAAGAAAGAAAGAAAGAAAGAAAGAAAGAAAGAAAGAAAGAAAGAAAGAAAGNAAAGGAAAGGAAAGGAAAGGAAAGGAAAGGAAAGGAAAGGAAAGGAAAGGAAAGGAAAGGGAAAGAAGGAAAAGAAGAAAAGAAGAAAAGAAAGGCCATATTTTAATCTGCTTTGGCATTTTTCAAGGCTGTTTTTCAGGCCCTGGTCGCACTGCCAATAACCTGCACAGGTAAGTGCACCCACCAGGGAAAGGGGAAGAGCACCGTACAGCTGTGACTGTGGAAAAGAGCACAGCAGGGGTGTGATTCGGGGAAAGCACAGTAGAGGTATGGCCATGGGGGAAGAGCACAGCCCCTGGGAGCAGAGCACAGCCCCCGGGCTCAGCCTGGCTGCAGCCAGCCCCCTGCAGCCAGCCCTGACATCTGCAGCGCTGAGCTCCAGCCCGTGGGTCTGGAAAAGCGCTGCTCCGGTTTAGTAACTCCCGGCCGTTGGCAGCTCCCTGTTAAATCGCAGCGTTAATCAGAAACACATTGTCCATATTGTCAACACTTCGTTTAACCACTTCTATAAATTCAGTATTAGTGTTAAAAAGATTCTGATTTGATGGATGAAATAGTCATCCTCCTGCAAGCCAAACCCAATAAAAGTGAGCTAATAATTCATGGGAATAAGGCAGAAGATACTCCGCAGAGGCACAAATGGGTGAGATTTCCCTTCGTTTGCATCCGGTTGGAAAGAGCGGCCGGTGCCGACAGAAGGATGAGGGAGGAGAGCAGCTCTGTGCCGGCCCCTCCGGGAGCTGCTCATCCCCTGTGGCACGTGGAAGGATCAGGTTAGAGCACGGCACCCCAAAACTGCACATCCACACGTGAGCAGGCTTTGAATGGGGTGAATAAACCGTGAATGTTTCATCCTTTAAATACAGAACAAGGTGCCCTGGCACAGCAGCTCTTCCAGGCCTCTCCTGGCTTTGGGCAGCATCCCCAAGAAGCTGGTTTGGGGGCATATGTGAGTTATCTCGTTATTATCATTTTCATTAGTGCCTCTCTAGTCAGCCCTCCCTCAGTGGGATTAGCTGGGGAAATATCCGTGGGAATACAGATATCCTGGAGCCAGCCAGAGCTTGCTGCCCAGCCTGCTCTGCCTGAGACATGCCTCACCAGCTTGGTGCTCCCCAGCCCAGCCAGCAAGGGGGGGAACACCCTGCTCTTCCAAGTGACAGGACCTTAAAATGAGTCTTTAAAGCCTCAGCACATCAGTCTGGGTCACCCGTGCAGGGTGGATCCGGGGTAGCTGCAGGGAAGCAGGGCTCGGAGGCACCGGGAGAGGAGCCCCGAGCACAGGGCTCAGCATCCAGCCACCCACTTCCCTGAGATCCTGACGGCCCAGGGTGGGCATGGCCAAGAGCTGGGTCCTGCCTGCACCCCTCAGGCTTGGCCATGGCCCCTCCAGCGTTATCCCCAGGAGTGGGATCAGCCCGGGAAGCTCCGCAGTGACCCGAATTCCCCCACCCTTCTGCCCCTCAATAACAAGCCAGGCCTCGGGTTCCCGATGTAATTGCGTGGACCGAGGGACTTTCAGCACTTCTCATCCTACACAAATAGTTTCCATTTTGATTCCCAATCTCCTCGACAAAGTATTTGAAAGTTGTTGTTTTTACTGCAATATGAGCATGAAAAAAAATAGCTCCACTCAGTGAACTTGGAAGTAATGGAATAATAATCCAACAACACAAGCCTTCTTGGAAAACTCTTCTGAGAATACCGGTGCCCTTGGGCATGTCTAGAGCCTTGTTTATTAAAACAATATAGTTTAAGAATTAATGCATTTATAAAGCAGGACTTATTACATAAGAATATTGTGCTTCTTTCATCGTTGCAAAGGATCTGGTTACTAAATTAATGTAACCCATTTGAAAGGTTTTTCTCTTAATCTTATTTGGATTTAGGTAGCTGTTTTTGAGAAAAATATGGAAGAGGGGATAAAAGGAAACCTTTGCACAAATACTTCTGTCAGCCAAACTCTTCATGGGTTCTGCTTCTTCAACTGAAGAATGCAAGAAGAGATCAAAATTAGGGGAAATAAATCACATTTCCAGAAAAATCTGTATTTGTGTTGGAACAGAGAATGTCTGACAGAGCAGGGAGATATTGGAGGACTGGGCAAGTTGGGAAGAACTCAAAGCAAATGAAGGTTCCAATTCTGCAAACAATTATGCCTGTGGTAATTGGGCTGTGTGAGCCAGGCTGGCCCTGCCTTTGCTGGGCACTCACGTGGCTGCAGCGCTCCGGTGGCACCGGCCTTCGCTGGGAGCACGGGGACAGAGCTGCTCCCAGGCTTTCTGTGGGAAGGGGTGGCAGAGCCAGGACCTTCTGCCCGTGTCTCTGCCAGCTCCTGAACTGCCAAGGGTCTGAGCAGGAGCCTCAGCACATCTGCCACCACGCCGGGGCTCATCCTGCTGCTCTGCCCCTGCCCCGCGTCCCAGCAGCTGCTTCCCTCCTTCCCAAAGGCTCCAGGGACTGCTGGGCTGCTCTGGTTTGGATTGGGCTGCTTTTCCTCTTCTTCCAGGAACTTGGTGTGATAAATCAAGGGAGATGAGCCAGGCTGCTGACAGCACCTGGAATGAGCCACTGGGCTGGCTCGTCTCCTGTCTCCCAAGGGGCATAGNATGGGATGGGATGGGATGGGATGGGATGGCTGCTCCCTCTGGCAGCCAATCAGTCTCCCATCCCACATCATGCTTCCCCGGTGAGAGGCCCTTTGCCATCTCCACTCCTCGTGCTGTGGAGGCCCTGGGGGGATTATTTTAAAGTCCCTTTTGGCTGGGAAAAGTCTGGATTTCATAAGCCCTTTTCAGTGTGAATTTTTTGCAGTTTTTCACAGTGATATCACTTCAAGGTTTTCCACAGCTGCAGAATTTCTTCCAATTAATGGAAAAAACATTAATGTCCATTTAGGAAAATAACTTTTCCATTGCTGAAGAAACTCTCTGGTTGTGCCTCAGGCAGCAACAGACTCTGGATGAGCAAGTCCTGGAGAGTCCCAGAGAGCCACACAAGGGGCTGGGACAGCCCTGCTGAGCCCAGGGTGCTCTGTGATGTGCCCTGGCCACGTGCCAGCCGTGCTGTACCATCCGTGCCCAGATGTGCTCCCCATCACCTCCTGCCCGAGGGGCTGGGGGTCACCAGGGCCGGCAGAACAACCAAAAGCACTTTGGTTTCCCTCAGACAGCCCAGACCTGCCCCTTGCCCGTGCAGGAGTCAGTCTGGCAGTAAAGGTCCCAGGCTGCGATACGGATGATGGAGTCTGCCTCCAGCACCTGGGCACACCACGGCACCAGACAGGAAAATATTGTGTATAGAGCTCCCTGGGGAAGTTTCCAAATAGTGCGGAAAAGCCACACCCTGTTCTTCCTGGAAGTTAAAGCAGAATTCATATCTGACAGCAGTGACGCTGAGAAACTTGCACGGCAGCACAGCCTGGCAAGGAGCACCCTGAGCTTCTCAAAAGAGGGAAACCAGCTAAGAAGACATTTCTCCAGCTGGTCCCAGCTCCTGGGATGTCACTGGGAAGCACAGCTCATGCCTGGATGCAGCCCTGAGCGTGCTGCCAGCGTAACCCAGCGCTGGTGCTGGGACAATGGTCAGTGACAGTCCGGCACAGGGCCCATGATCCACCCCTGTCTGGTAAGGGACACCAGCACATTCAGGGATGTTATTTGGGAAAGATAAATATCCCACCTCGTAAGTGAAATAAGACTTTTAGCAGGATGGATTGTCATGGAAAAGCTGCCTGAAGGACCTGCCCTTGCTGGAGAGTCTGAAGCAGCAGCAGACACTCAGCTCTGAGGAATCTGAGATTGCTGTGAGAACCTCATCCCGCTCCTCCCCATTATTCCAGATAAAAGGAACTATGGGTTTTTCGGTCCCTGCTAGGTTCAGTCAGTCCCCAAGACAGAGATCAGACGGTGTAAACAGGACACGCTTCAGCAAGGCTGTAAACACAATTTACGGCCGCTGCAGCCCACAGTGCTCAGAGCACAGGACCCTTTCGAAAGCACGTGTGCCTTCTCCTTGCTTAGAGATTTCACCATTCGGGAACATTTGATCCCCTGTCAGTTTTTGGGATGCAGAAAAGTCTGCGAAGAACGTTGAAAAGCTGACAAGCATTTCAGTGACCTGCTTTGCTCGGCTGTGCCGTGTGCTGCTGTTTCCTGCACGCTCAGTTGGGGCACACGTCCTTCCATGGGGCAGAATTCAAGCCCCAGGTTCATTTTCAGCCTGTGTGTTGCACAGGACTAGGGTGTGACCAGCTGCGGCCAGTATTCCCAAATTTGGCTTCTACCTAGAAGTAAATTCACTTTCTCCACTCGCTTGCAAGTTTTGTGACCCAGAATCTTCCTTTAATACCACAGGATCAAGCACCTAGGGGAAAATGTAGGGGCGGGAAAACAGGCAAGAAGAAAACAGCAACGAACAACCACACAGGACCTTGCTGAAGGTGTTCCACACATTTCCCTTTCCCAGGGGATGTCCAGCTGCTCCTCCCAGCCTGTGCTGGGTGTAATGGGCAGCCCCCACGTGCCCCAGGCCCCGCAGCCCCAGCCTGTCCAGAAGGGGCTGAGGGGGTGGAAACTTTGCTCCTTCCAGCTTCGGTTTTCAGTTGAAACCCTTGGCGATGTTTCTGTTTTGCTTAAGATCAAGTTCCACCTTCTCCCTGTGGTGCAAGAGCTTGGCCCGGGTCTCAGAGGTCTCTGGCACTGGCAGCAGCCTCCGGAGCAAGTGGAACTCTCGGGGTGACGGGAGGAACTGCTCAGTGCTGTTGGCTCCGCCGGGGAGCAAACCCCGCTCGCAGACACAGACTGAGCAAAGCCATCTCCTGTCCCCGTGGCGTGGAGGCAGTGAGGGTTCCTGGGGAGAAAGCAGGACAGAGGCAGCCTGGCGAGCAATGGGAGGAAACCTCATCCTGACAGTGAGGGGGGACAGGAGAGTTCCGCCCCCCTCAGCCCGGAGATGAGACCGTTAAATTCAGTGACAGCAACAGAGAGGGATTTTCTCTCAATAAAGTCTTAAAGGGTTTTAAAGACTTAACAAAAATAGCTTTGAACGGTGTCTGAAACGGTTCAGCGCTGGGGTTCCAGGCTCTGAGCAGCGTTGCAGGAAATTTTCTGATGGAGCATTTCCATTGGAAATGGGGGTTTCAGGGAGCCGAGGACATTTCGCAGGGATAGATTGATTTCAAGGACATTCCAGTGTGGATTTTGTTTTGCTACTGCTGATAGTTTAGTTTGGTGTTGATCTTTGCATTTCACCAAATATTTAACAAGTAACAACAATATTTGCTTAGAATATCAAATTTCAGCAAACCTTGAGGCATGACTTTCTCGATTCAGGGCACCATTTTAACAACCATTTTCTGCACAGGATGCACGCTGCTTCCCAGCTGGTTTTAATCTCCGAAGGCAAGGCTTCACTGTGATTGTTGCTTTGAATGATGTCGATTCAGGATGATGAAAGCACTGGCATGACGTCATTCCTGCTGTTTGGCCACGGGAAGCTCCTGCCCTTGGTGGCGTTGGCACGGGGAGCACCGGGGCTGCAGGAGCCCAGTGACAGCGGGGGGACAAAACGGTGCCACATGCGCGGCTGTGTGCTATTATTCTCCTTGGCTGTGCGTTATTTTCTCTCCTTGGCTGTGCCTTCTGACTCTTCCAGGGGTCCCCACACACCCTAAGCCAAGGGAGCAGCAGGAGAAGCGGAGGGGAAGCAGAGCAGTGGGAGCCCCTCAAGGCAGTGTCTGCGAGGTTCCCCATTCCCGCAGGGATGTCCCCAGAGCATCCCAGGGCTGCTGGAAGGGCTGGCAGTGCAGCAGGAGCACCCAGACAACCCTTCCCAGGGGATTTATTCCTTGGACTGCTCGCTTTGCCAGAGGCTGATGAACCAGGACCTTAATTGGTGCGAATGTGGGAAATAAGCCTGAAATCAGGGTAAGGGAGAAGTGACTCCAGTAAGCACCTTGCAGGCACCCACAGCATCCCGGGCTCTGCAGAAGGGCAGAGCCGGGGAGAAGACCCCGAGTGCCCAGGAAAGCTTCCAGAGGCGCGGGCGACCACGGCATGAAACTCCTGCAGGATTTGTCAGCAGTGAGATAAGGGCGGCGATAGGGGGATAACGGCGGCGATAGCGCTGCCATCGGAGCTGATGGTATCACGCCGAGGCTGAATGGGCTCCGGGAAGCTCGGAGCTTTCCTTTGGAGCCTGAAGGAAATAAAGCCCTGGGTACAATAAGCGGATCAGATAAGCCAGGAGAAAAAATGGAATTGCATGAAGTAAAAATAACTCATCTCTCTGGTTTTCACCACACACAAAAAGCAGAAGCTGATCCCGAAAGATACCTGACGCTGCTGCTTTGGGGATCTGGCTTTTAAGAAAACCAGGGAGATCTGGAGCTGGAGTTGGCACATCACCCCTTGTCATCCTTCCAATAGTAGGCAGGGATGCTCCGAAACCCAGGAAATGCTAATACTGTATTTTATTACATTTTAAAGAAATAAAAATCCTCTGGCTCGAATCCGCTGTGCAAAATAAACACAATTTGAGTTCTCTCTCCGCACGCCGGGGCACTCGCTCTGAGCACACAGAGTGACTGTAACATAACGCTTTCCTAAGGGCTCCCAAGCTCCGGCGGGGCCCCAGCCTGACTTGGGGAAGGAATTGGGTTCACATAACCCTCGCTTAAAAAATAGACTGGCACATTTTTGCTTTATCAAACTCTATTTGCAAAAGACTAGGGCTAAATGATCTGAAAAGGTTATTTTGAAACAGGGTCACCCTCACTGCCACAGGTCTAATAAAACAAAACTATGGCCAAATTAGAAACATATTTCATCTAATAGGGGAAAATATAATTGGTGAATCTGTCTGGTGTTTGACCTACAGTATTTATGCTAAATGAAAGTTTAAATATATCACAATGCAGCATGAACAAGAAAAGCTGCATTCACTCTGTGTTCTGTGGTTTGATCCCTTCCCCTTAACCCTTAGCTCCGCACGAACGCCAACATCAGCATTAGCCTTGGCCGTGCTGCTCAGATGCTGTGAAAGAGAAGGGATGGCCAAGGGCTGCAGGAGTGATGAGTAATTCTGGGAAAATACCCGGGAAACCAGAAGGGGGTTCAGAAACTGCTACAGGGTGTCCCTCTAAAACTGAAGCCCCTCGGGGTGGGGAGTCTGACATCCAGCTCTGGCACTCTCCGTGTGCCTGGTGAGATCTGAAGCCAGGACCTGACTGATGCTGGACAGGAGGATGAGTGGCCACTGTGTGGGGGGGTCCTGGCTCTGCCATCCTCATGACACGCAGAGCCACGTGAGCACAGAGTGGGTACCATAAAAATAGGGATTCTGCATCATCAGAGTGAAAATATCACTCTCTGGTCATGAACGTAGCAAGCAGGGCTGGTGCTGAGCTCACGTGCACTCACTGATGATGCAGGAGGTGCAATTTGTGGTCAACCAGCTGTTTGTAATTCCCATCGCCCAGAGAGCCCCTCCTCCCACCCCCAAATAATTTATGTTCCGCATAAAAGCGAGAGGATCCTTGAGCAGCAGTGATGGATGAAGGAGATTATTAACAAGGATATCATTTTAAGAGAGTCTGTCTTTTGGTTCCTCGCAGTTACATAACATTTCATAAATTTCATAACAGATTGGTTCCTGACTGGTTCACCTGACAGCAGCACCTCGGCCAGCCTGGTGGGATCGCAGGGTGCTGTGCCCTGAACCCCAGGCTGAGCAGAGTTCCTGGGCTCCATCCACAGGGATTTGCTTTCCATGGACCACACGGCTCCCGCTTCCCAAGTCCCGGGCCTGACTCAGGTGAAAATAGCTGGAACAACCACAAGGGAATGTTCTCATCACTTCTTGCCGACGCAGAGAGAGGATCAGGTGAGGTTTTGGCAACACGGGTGAAACAAGCACAGTTTATCCAGGTCTAGACACCGGCTTCAAGCCCCAGAGTTGGCGTCGGTGCTGCAGAGTCCCCATCCAGAGTCCCCATCCTTAGCCAGGAGGAGAAGCCAGCCCACCTCCAGCCCCCG
>VZRQ01001473.1:320810-340792 GCA_013397975.1 Machaerirhynchus nigripectus
CCCCGCCTGCCCCCCGCCCCTCGGCTCCCCCCAGCGCGAGGGGCTGCTCGGGCAGACGGCACCAGGCACCTTCCAGGCGCAGCCCCCTCCATCCACAGCTCCCTGCAGCCCCCGCCCGGGGCTGTTTCAGGGGATGGTCTCCCTCCCCCTCACACGGGGGAGGAGCAGGATGGCAGGGATACACGGGATCCGTGAGGAGCTCTCCTGACAGGGACATGTGCTGGTCCCTGTGCTCCCCTGCGTTCGGCAGAGCGCTGTAGCGCAGCCAAACGCACGCAGCTATGATTCATCCCTCGCAGGAGCGCAGGCTGGAAACAAAAATCTCAACCAAACAACTCCGAGCCCCAGTAAATGGCCTCCTCGGGCGGGAGCAGGGATGCACAGCTCTTCCCAGTGGGACACCTGGGCAGCGCAGAGCAGGGGCAGGACCAGGCTCTGCTCGCTGGGCCTCGCCGTGCCAAGCGAGACGCGCTGAAATCCCGAGCAGAGCAGCAGGACTGCAACCACGAGCTGAGAAAATGGACCGGGGGGACAGGGATCGTCTTTCTCTTGCTTTATCCCCCCCCCCTTTTTTTTTTTTTCTTAAAAACCTTCATGTGGAAGAGAAAGGGGCTAATTAAATTCTTTTGCTGAACATATTTAGCGAGTCTTTCAGAGAAGTGATTGCGTTTGGCCGCGGTCCAACAGCCAGGAGATAGGATTGTGCTCAGGAACAGGCAGAGCAGAGCGCTGATTTAGGAGGATCCAGGCAGATCCCAGCTGACAGGGTCTGGCCTGTCTCAGGCACTGTGGGAGGAAGGATGAAGGTGGCCAAGGTGGCTTTCTTGAATTCCTAGTGCGTGAGGTTAAGGCGGATCTCGTCTCCGTGACATCCTCCAGGGCTTAATTTACAGCGTGCCCCGAGCGTGCGCCCACAGCCGCGACCGCGCTGCCTCCCCGGCTCTGAGCTATTGTTTAGTCAGCACCGAGCATCCCATGCACCCCAAAATCAGCAAAACCGCTTGTTTGCACCAGCAACAAAGCCCCACTCAGCCCTTCACCAACACCAGCTGGATCCCAGCCTTGTTTATATTCAACAGGCACCAAAACCACGTCTGAGTTCGGATGCTGGGCTGAGCCGGTTTCCAGGCTGATTTCCAGCTGCATTCCAGGTGCTCACTGTCCCAGGGTCGGGACCCTCCACGCAGGGCTGTGGAAGGACGTGTGATGCCCACCGCAAGCGCTCCCGGCTGGGGGCACGGCCCCGAGCACCCCTCCGGAGTCTCGGGGATGCTCCACAAGCACCGGGGCGCTCAGGACCCCGGGGCCACAGCACCAGCACGGCCGGGGGGAGGGTTCCCTGCCGTGCCATGGGCAAGGAGGAGGCACAAGGCAGCCCGGCCCTGAAATGCCCCTGCATTCCCGTGGCGAGGGGTTCCCCTCGGCCAGCCCCTGTCCCGGGCACCGCGGGACACCCTCCCCGTGCAGCAGCTGCCCGGCGGGACTCCGGGCCCTGCGGGAGGGGGGCACATTTACATCGCCTCAGCACATTTCCATCTCTTCACCTATTTCCGGGGCAAATTGCCTGGTTTTATGGCGCCTGACCGGCTCCCTCGGGGATAGCATTAGACGGGCAGGCAGTGAACCACGACAAGAGGTTTTGCTTTTCCCACAAGGTTCCTGTGAGAAAGCCCTCCCTTCTCCCCTCCCTCCCTCCCTCCTTCTGCCTTCGTCTCATCTCCAAGGGCGCTGTGCTCAGTCCCTCCGACCCCCCGGGTGCTGGGGAGCCCCACGTTGCTCCAGAGCACCCGCCAGCACCAACACCTGCACCCCGGTGCTTGGCTGCTCTCTCAGCAGACTTTCCCTCAGATTTCAGCTCTTTGGTGAGAGTGGCCCTTGTGCAGGAAGGAGAAGCCTGGAAATGGCTCTAAAGCCTGAGATGTGCCAGGTACAAATCCAGTTTCCCTCATCCCAGGGCCCTGAGCATCACCGGACTCAGGGCACCGAGGGCTCCACCAACACTGGGGTCTGGAAGTCGGCATCACACCGTCCCCAGCACTGCTGTGTGTCAGGAAGGGGCCACGGGACCCCCAAACAGCCCTGCTTGGGTCAAGCTCTGTTCTGGGGCAGCGGCTGCAGTGACTGTGACTCCCAGCAGCATTCCCAGGAGCACTGGAGATCCCATGGGAGCCAGAGCCCCAGCAGAGCCAGTTAGACATGCAGGATGGTGGCTGATGTCCCCTGCACACACTCCTCGGAGCTGGGACTCCCACCACCTCACTCGCACGAGGCACTGGATGCCTTCAGCCCCAGCAGATGTTTCAAATTTGTTGTTAACCCATATTTATTTGGACTGATAATAGCGGGCAGCCCTCCAGTAGTACCGGGAGTTTCACGATAAACTCGAGCTCACACTACCAAAAGCAAATCGATTCGCAGTGATACCGTGGCCCCACCCAGCCGTGTGATTCCCACTGGCACGTCCGGGTCCCTCCAGGATGGGATCTCCCCCAGTGCAGGTCCTGGACCAACTTCTCCGAGAGTCCCCGCAGCACCGCAGGCTCCCTCAGCCCCTTCTCCAGCTAAAGCTCCTTTTTAATTGCCTTCCGAGAGGAGCGGTGACGCTCTCGGCAGGGAGGATTGATTTAGACATGCAGTTTTCTCCACAGACTTCGCAAACGGTTGTAACAAGGTCACAGAGAAAAACAATTTTATCCTCTGATTACTGTAACATGATATGAGCTTGGAATTGCATCCACTTGGACTATTTATTTAGGCATTGCTTGTCTGGTCCCTGAGGAAAACTCCTCAGTGGATGAAGCACAGGCAGACAGGGCAAGGATTGCTCCCAGTGTTTCCCAGTGCTCCCAGTGCTCCCCAGGCACCTGCAAGGGCAGTTCCTGGGTGCTGGAACAGAGCTGCTGCAGCTCCAGCACCAGCAGAGCTCAGCACCGTGGAAGTCTCGGCCATTAAAAAATGAGGTGCATTTCCACTGGATGGTCTCTGGACGAAGAACATCTTCCTGCATCCTTTTTCATGAGCCCAGAATGGCCTGTTTAGAAAGTGCAGCAGGGGAAGCACACAGTTCATCATCTTTCCCCGATCAAGCCGAATCCACACAGAAAGATGAATCCAGCACTTGCTGGTACCTCACTGTGTGAGAATACTCATCCAGAGTGAAATATTACAAATATTCAGTGAATTGTCGAAATAATGGGAATGTAACAAGGTCAGAATACTGAGACATCTGATCATAATCGGCCCTAATTCCAGCAAAGCCACGTTTAAAGGAGATTGTTTTGTCAAAGGTTTTTCATGGCCCGGTGGCTTTGTAGCACAAGGTTGTTTGGATCAAGTCGTTTCTGATGAACATTTATTATGGAGAGGAAATGTCACATCCATTCCATGCCGTGAAAGTTCATAAACTTGCCCAGATAATTTAAGAATATCTCAGCCCATAACCTGTTGCCTCAGGAATTATTTAGATGCAGAGGACAGGCAGAGCGTGAACTGGGACAGTGGCACTGGCACCCACTGAGGGATGCCAGGGCTGGAGGACACAGGTACAGCGGGAAGCCCAGGGATGCACAGAGCTCTCCCCACCACCTGGGAATGGACCAGTCGCTGGCACCTGGCGTGGAAAATGTGGCCAGCAGTGCCCAGGGGTGCCCAGGGTGCCAGCAGAGGAAGGTGGGTGCCCAGAGATGAGGGGCCAGACAGCATTCAGGAGAGCGTCCCACCACATCCCACCACGTCCCCGCCGTGAGGGTTAACTGCTCGTGGAGGGGGTTTTGCTGACTCTCTGCTCTTACATCACGGCTGTGCTATGAGGCCTGGCAGGGCTCCCACTCTGCAGCTCCGGGCTCCAGCCTCAGTTTTGGCACAGGGAAAGGGAGCCTCGGCCAGGGCAGCAGGGAGGGGGCAGAGGCACTGAGCCCGCCCAACCCTTGCTGGGGCTGCAGGGGGTCGGGGTCTCACCGGGGGGATGGAAGGGGCCACAACTGCTTGTGCAGCTCCCGGCTGTTGGCTGGGCTGAGGGGTGGGGAGGTGGCTCTGTGCAGCACAGCTCGGCGTGGCAGGGTGGCACGGCATGGCACAGCACCGTGTGCTCCCTGGGATGCCCCGTGTCCATCGGGACGAACCGTGGATCCGTGCATTTCCATGGGACCAGCGGAGCCGGAGCTGACCCAGCCCGGCTGGATGTGCCCAGCTCCGGCCCCACGCTCCGACAGCGAGGCACCGGCCTTAGGAATGAACTCACAGAGCAAAACCAGGCAGCCTGAGTCAACTACTCCCTAAAATCATCAATTACGCTGTGACAGCCCAGAAGGAGAGGAGGGGAAGTCGGGGACACGCTGCCGAGGGGAGGGGAAGGCCAGAAGGAGAGAGCAGTAGTTAAAGCCCCGCTGTGAATCAAGGAGGCACAATGGCATTTCCAGATGCACAGAGCCTTGGGTGGGTGTGTGACAGCTCCAGAGCCAGAGTTTTGAGAGCTGGAGCCGAGCTGGAGCAGCGGGATGAGGGCCATGGGGGAATGGGGGGGGTGCAGTGCTGGAAGGCACCTGGGCCAATGGGGCTCACAGGCAACATTCGTACCCTGAAAGGGACAACAAACACACTGCGGATAAAATTTACAGGTGAGATGGAGGAAACAGGAGGATCTGGATGGGAGAGGTAAAAAAGATTTCAGACAGAAAATTTGGGATGAGCCTGCAATGATGGACGGAAAGCAAAGATCGTTTCCAACCCCGCTGTTGTCTCAGTCCGTGGGACCGAGGCAGATCTCAATCAGTTTGGTGCTGAGTCCTGCAGAGCCTGCCCACGCTCCAGGCTGCCCCAGATCTGCCACGAGGGACCCAAGGGGATCCACAGCAGGTCCCTGGAGGGGCTCTGAGCTCCCCACGGCTCTGGCACCCCCAGCACAGCCAGGGCACCCATCCAGCAGTGCCAGACCCACCCTGGACACTGGTTGCAGCTGCTGCATGATCACCTTTTAATTTAAAACATGAAAAATATCCACAAAGAACCAACAAGCGTGTCCTCTCCACTTAACATCTGGAACATAAATAAAAGATGGACGGAGGACGGGATTTCTTTGGAGAGTAGGAAACAAAGTGCCTTGCCACTAACTTATTTTAGTGTTTCTCTGTAATGTGATTTCCAGTGCCTTTGGTTATCAGGAACCTCCATTGTTTTCCCGCTGAAGAGGCGATTTCAATGCCCAGCGCACTGCGGCCCATGTTTGGGATTCTGGGATAGTTTTTTGATATCCACTAATTTCTCCATGCTGAGGCAAATTTGTCACACGCATGGGTCTGTTTGATTTCATTAAACAGAATATTTAAGCATAAAAATTGTTTAATCGCCTTGTGTCATTATGAGATGAATTTCATTTTGCATACATTTGCATATTTCATCAAAATTAAGGCTGCTAATATGCAAATGAGAGCCAGGTTGCGGCTGAGGTGTTTATTGTAATAGCTGCAGGCTGTTCCACTTGAAAAGCTTCTGGGCGGCGCAGCGAAGGGGGTGCAGAGACCCTCTGAGCACCTTTTAGAATCTATTTGCTGGTATTTCTCCCACTGATGTCCCCCGAAACTGCGGGGGTCTGGGATGAGCACCCGGGAGCTGGGATGGGCACCCAGGGCCTGCAGTGAGTACCTGGGGTCTGGGATGAGCTCCTGGCTCCCAGCCCAGAGCCTCGTCCCTCCCTCCGAGTTGGGAAGTCTCTCCCTCTTCCCTTCACTGCAGCAAGAGCCATTGCAATAAAAACAACCCCAAACCTCATCCCTGTGGTCGGCGGATCCCCCCAGGGCCAGGGCTGCCCCAAGGAAGGTCTCTGGGACTGGGGCAATTCCCAGAAATGCTTTTTCTCCCTCCCCCAAAGCCTGGGGAATGAGGCGTCTCCCTGCTCTCATTGAACGCGGTGAAGGTCAAGCACCAAGTTCCTTCAGACCCATCTGAGAGGCCCAGACAGACAAATCACGAAAATCAATCCACAGTGGCTAATTAATGCAGTCTTCATTAGCACGCAGCAGCTGAACGATCCGCATCCAGCGTTCCGTGCTTCGTGGCAGCCCAATAAATCGGGATGGATCCCGCTCCCCCAGCACCAGGCCCCGCCTCACTTTTCTTTCCCGATCGATGCAAAGGCCTCCCCAGCCCCAGCACCATCAGCACTTTCACTGCTCGGGGTGCGAAGCTCCAGGAGTTGTATGTGATGTGGCATCATGCCCTTAACATTTCATTTTTAAAATCTATTCTTTGCTTGGTTTTTAGCTAGAGATTTTAAGCTTTTAGCCCCTTCCAGAGCCCCGCTGTTGTAAAGAGCCGCCCTGTGCCTTGGGCAGCTCTTGGATTGTGGACACTGCAGGAGCAACACGCAAAGCCCTTGATGAGTGATCAGCTCCTTCAAGTGGAGTTTAGCAGTTAAACCAACATCCCTCCATCCATCCATCCCTCCATCCATCCATCCATCCATCCATCCATCCATCCATCCATCCATCCACCCACCCATCCACCCATCGACCCATCCCTCCATCCCACACGGAGCCCGTCCGTCTAACTCAGTCACCAGCTCACAATGCAGAGGCACAGGGCGAGCTCCTGCCTGGCCACGGATGAAGTGAGCAGTGCAAAGGGAAGAGCTTGTGGCAATTTTTAAAGCTTTTGGAATTCGCATTTAAAGCACAAGGGGCTTTTTTCAGGACGTGTTAGTCGAATCGAAAATTATATCATCACTTCTCCGAAGAAAACTCGAGCAGTGTCTTTGCTTTTGTGCTCAGCGACAAGCCCTGCCTGGATATTCAGCAGGGGTATTCCCAGGTTTTTAGCGGGGTTTTTGTAAATATTAGCCCTGAATGGCCACTCTACAGCGATTTATAAGGGAAGGTAACCCTGCACTCCCACAGCACAAGAGCAAAGGAATGCAAATCCCAGGGCTACTCCCAGCGTGTCTCCTCACACGAGGAAGGGGAATGGGACCACCTTAAGCCTGTCTGAGAGACTGAGGCACAAAGGTATTTGTTTAAAAAAAAGTGTAGTGATTGCAGAGAAAAGAGAAACCTGAGAGCTCCTTCCCGAGCAGTCAGACAGGGTCACCAAAACCAGACTAAATAGTCTGACTGAGGGCAAAGCGCGGGGCTGGCTGAAAGCTGATCCTCGGGATGGAGGAGCGGCCACAACCACCGGGGCAGGAGGGCTGGGTGGGAAAGCAGAGCCAGCAGAGAGTGGCTGGAGGGACAGTGGTGTGACAGAGCCACCAGAGAGAGGCCGGAGGGACTGGAGACTGTCGGGAGGGACTGGAGAGCATCCGAAGGGACCACGGTGTGACAGAGCCAGTGAGG
This sequence comes from Machaerirhynchus nigripectus, assembly GCA_013397975.1. Taxonomy (NCBI): domain Eukaryota; kingdom Metazoa; phylum Chordata; class Aves; order Passeriformes; family Dicruridae; genus Machaerirhynchus; species Machaerirhynchus nigripectus. Next base: position 328,136 of record VZRQ01001473.1, read on the forward strand.
AGCGGCCAGAGGCAAGGACAAACCCCAATCCCTCCAGTGCCTGAGGGAGAGGAACAACTCAGAGAGAGCTCATAACTTATCCTTGTTTCAGAGACCTGACGCCAAATCTAGGATCTCCTGAGGACTGGCTGCAGCAGAACCAGACTGAGGTCCATGTTCTCCTCATGGCTCGCAAGTTCCCAGTGCATGGCTAATAACTGGTGTTCTTCCCCAAATGGGTCGCCTTACTCTCAGCCCAGAGGGACCTTTCCCAGTGGTCTCAGAGAGCAGCTGCAGAGGAGCTCCCAAGGAGCAGAGATTTCACCATTTCACTCTCTCGCTACAGCTGGGGACCATCCCCACCAACAGTCACACGCCAGCATCTCCCAGAATGCACAAAATTTCTATTTTTGTGTCAGAAAAGGACTAAAATCGCATTTGTTCCTTGCCCAGAAGCCACGCCCCTACTACAAGGCAAACCCACAAAAAATTTACCCAAACCCAGTTTCCTGCAGGGCTGAGACCCTCACCCTGGGTTACACTTCACCTGCCCCAGGTTCCCACCTGTGAGGAGCAGGATTGCAGGAACAAGCCCCCCACAACCTTTAAAAGCCAGCTATGAGCCCTGTAGCCACATGCTGAGCCAGGCTGAGGGGCTCTTCTTGGGATCCTGGAGGATCTTGAGGGCTCCCTGCCACACCCTGCCCAGTGCTGGACCATGACAGTCTGTGCCATTGCCAGTGTCACCATCCTCCTGAAGGTATTTGCCCTCTCTGCCTTTGTATCCTGCAGCCCTTCAGGGTTTGGGGGGGTTTTTTGCCAATTCTTTTTGCCCTTCTGAATTTTCTTACCTTTTTTCCTACTCTTTAGCTAGTTTCTTCCCTTATTTTTGAGAGCTGAAGGGCATCCCCTGAGCGTGCCCATGGCTGGGACAAGGGGAGCACACAGGGTTACAGAACCAGCAGCAGATGACTGAGTAAACACGAGGCGCTGCCAGAGATCAGGCAGGCAAGAAACACACGGTCAATTCTTTTAACTTATGACTGCACTTAATTACTGCCTTTCCTCCCTTCATAAGCTACATGTGGGATTAATAATAATGCTGAATCAGATATGGCCTCTTACAGAACCATGGAATCGTTTGGGTTGGAAAAGACATCTAAGATCATAAAGTCCAACCACTCCCCCAGCTCTGCCAAGGCCACCACTGACCCAATTCCCCCAAGTGCCACATCCACATGTCTCATAAATCCTGCCAGGGGTGGTGACCCCGCGCTGCCCGGGGCAGCTGTGCCAGGGCTGGACAGCTCTTTAGGGTAAGGAGCTACTCGAGGCCATTTCCTCTTGTTGTGATGCTTCTTCCAACCCCACCAGGCTGCCCCCTCCTATCAGGGAGTTGTGCAGAGCCGGAAGGTCCCCCCTGAGCCTCCTTTTCTCCAGGCTGAGCCCCTCCTGCTCCCTCAGCTGCTCCTCACACGACCCTTCCCCAGCTCTGTGACGTTTCATTGTGGTTTCACTGCACTCCATTGGTTACTCCGGGCTTCACCTGGGCACATCAGCGGGTGCAGCACTCAGGGACACCTTGGCAGCAGGAAAATGTGATTCCAAAAGCCCAAATTATGTGCAAGGCTATGTCTGACTGTTTACCTGTGATGTTTGCCAACTGCTATCTCATTAGCTGCACAGGAAATATAATTGATATTTCTGCAGAGACGTGACACTTGTGCCTTTGCTGAAACGGGAAGGGTTTCTCAGGGCTTCACATCACTCCTGTTCGCTGCTTCCCATAAGTGATACTGCCTCATTTTGGGAAGGATTCCAAGAAATAAGAGCTTACCAGAGAGGCCTCTTGACAGTATGGGCAGCTTTATGTCAGCCTGGGAGCTCCCTCAGACACAAATCTTCTGGAGGAAAGAGTGGATTCTCTGCTGTTTGCAAAAGGGCCACAAATGGGAAATAAAATGTTTGTGCAGCTCTTTAATGTGAAAAACATCCATTTTGGAGCAGATTCTGTGTGTAGTCCGGGTGAGACGGAGCAGGCAGCCTGCAAAGGGCTGCAGAGGGACGCGAGGGCTGTTTTCAGAGATCCCTGCAGCCCTGACCACTGAGTCAGGACGTGGACTGGTCCGAGCCCTGGTAACTGGGATGCCCCCAGTCAGGGAAGCAGTGCGGTGCACATGTCCACATCTGGTCCCAGATGTGCTGTGACTGGGGGCCCGTGTGATGCTGGGGGGATGCAGAAGAGTGACCTTCTCCCACTTCCCCCTCTCACTCCAGTGAGAAGCAGTGCAAGGCAATTTAAATTCCTCTGGGGATCACAGCTACTGACCGCCAACCTGAAACCTCCCTCTGGGCACTCTCACTGCTCCCCTCTTGTCATCAAAAGCTGTTTTTGCCACTTGCAGACTTTCTCTTCCCCACACCCAGCGTCCACCGGCAAAGGGGCAAACGCTGCTCCCCTTGGGAGGTGACCCAGCAGTGGAAGTGCCCTCATGGCACTGGGGTGAAGGGGCACCATGTCTGGGTGAGCTCTGCCACCAGCGAGGACACGTGGGGCTGCACGGCGGGGCTGGCCTGAGAGAACACGAGCGGGATTTCTGTCAGCAGAAGGGAGAGTGTTCGGGGCAGAGCAGCCATTCCCAGCCAGTTCCGAGCCCGAGCTAAGCAGGTATTCCTGTACCTGTCTGCAAGAGCAGCTCTCCCCTCGGGACATGTCACAAACCTGTAGGAGAGAAGAAATTCTGGTTTGGCGGTTTTGTGCTCCTCATGCATTTCTGCTCTTTATTTTGAGAAAATGTTGGGCTCCCCTGAAAGGAGGAATTCTGTGCAGAGCATTCCGTGTGCTGGGGATGCTGTGACAAATGGCTCTGCTGCCACGGCCGCTCCCTCTTCTCTCCTTCCGCCCATCCGACAGTTTCTGGTGTTGTTTCTTGCCATAAAGTCTCACCACCTCTCTTCTGAGATTTGCATGGAGTTCATACACAACAAGGCTTCTTTTCCCTGGGATGAAATCTCCTGAAATCTGATCCATGAACACATCTAAACAGGCACACTAACAGGAAACTCGGAGATATGGAAATGTAAATGAGTCCCCAATCAATAAAGGTAATTATAGTGAGAGATAGACTGACATACAGTATGTGGAGGCTTTTTTTTCCTTGTCTTCCAAGGGGCTCCCCAGAGGCACCACAGACACTGGTGAACGCCTTTCCAAGGCTTACTATGGTTGGGGAGAATTGTTCCCTGGAACAGGCGCAGGAATGATGCTGCCAAGCCCACAACGTGCCCACTGCCACCGGAGCCAAACCTCTCCAGCAGGCTGGGGGCAAGGAATCCGAGTGCAGTCACTGCCAAGGGATTTTCAATTCCGTAGTTCAATTTCTCTTTGACATCCAATTTTTTTTTTTTTTTACTGTAATTATAGGCAGCGCGATGAAGAGATCAGCATTATTTAACTTGCTTTTTACCTTTTAAAAGATGTCACTAATTTTGCCCAATTAGCCGCAGGTTTTAGCAGTTCTGAATACAAACTGCTGCCAAGTTTTGCAGAACCCAGAAGGAGAGAGAGGTTGGTCCCCTCCCCAGTGGTCGGCTGCCAGTGACCACCTCGCCGGTGTGTTTCCTTAAGGGCTGGTGGGACAGATCACCCAGGATTTTCTGCTGTGGCCAGTTGGTCCACGGGCACTGGGAGCAGGGAAGTGGAGGAAGTGCAGAAAAGCCTGAAATGGGAACGGTGGAGAGGAATCAATTAAACACACAGAGACTTTGAGTCAAGAGCTCCCCGAGCTGGGTCACCACATCTCTCCAGCCTGTCCTCCATGTCCAAAGGGGCTGACGGCACTCAGGGGTCAGTGAGGAGCTCCCACACCCCAGTCCTGTCTGAGCACAGCCCAGATGTGGCTCCTCTGCTGGGTCTGGATGAATTTGCTCCCAAGTCTGGCTGCGTTTCAAGAGCTTTGTCCCTCGTGCACAAACCTCACTTCCTGCCTAGCACTCATCTGGATTGTCTTTGCTTGAGAGAGGAGCTTCTAAACTTCCTCAGCAAAGTTCAGTGTGTTTGAACGAGGGAAATAGTTCCTAGTGCAAGCTCCGAGAAAGACCTTTAAAATTTTCCTGCTCGAACCTCTGTCCCTCGCATGAGGCATGATGGACGCCCACGAGGTCATCTCCCCATCTGCTTTCAGCTCCTGCAGAAGACACGTCTGACAACTTTGACGCAACCCCAAACCCAACGCATCTCTTCCTCCACGGCAGTATTTTAAATATATATCTCTGCACTTGGAGAGGAGCAAAGCTGTGAAGATGGCGGTTAAGGTCGTGCCATTGCGGGTGGTTGAGGTCACACCATCTGACACATGTCAGATGAAAAGCTCGAGTACGAATATTCAGCCAACTGCTCAGAGCGGTTTTTCATCCTTCCGTGGAGGGAGCAGCGCTCTTCCCGCGGAGCAGCTCCGTGCGGGGAGCGAGCCCATCCCTCCCCGCTCGCGGGGCAGGAAATGCGCTTCCTGCAGCACCAGCAACAACCAGGCACCTCTAACAAACGTGGCACACGGGAAAGGCCAGACTTTCTCCCTTTCTTCCCTCTCACGATCATATTTAACAGAGCAAGAGCGGATATGGCTTCTACCCATCCTCCTTCGCTCTGTGCTCTCCCTGGGAGGGGAGGGGGCTCTCGGAGCTGTTTTGGAGCAGGACAGACCTTGCTGTAAGGGACCAGGCTCCGTGTTGCTCGGGGTCAGCCTGGTGTCCCGGCACCGGCAGTTTGCACTTTGGGGGTGCGGGCGGGGCCGGCTCAGCCCGGCAGGGTCCCCGCCCCGACGTGCTCGTGCCGCGCCGATAAGCAGCCGATAGCCCGGAGCGCTCCCGGCACCGGCACCAGGCTCGCACTGTTCGCCGCTCCGAAGTACAGATGGCTCTGGGGTGGCTTTTCTTGGCACCTCCCTGCAAAGCCTAGAGAGGGCATCTGCTGAAAACAACTGCTTTGGGATGGCGGCGGCCCGGCCCCGCTCCCTCCCGGCGCTCCCATCTGGATCGCGCTGACCCCGCGGCCGCGGGCGCTGGGTTAAACGCGCGAGCTGCGGTTCTGCACCTCCAACAGCTCCAGGCAACGAATGGATTTCATGCGCAGCCCTCCTGTACCTCTCCTTGATGTTCTGAGGCAATGAGAAAGAAGTGTTAAATTTGTTCTTGGCTACTTTTCCTTGCAACTCCCAAAGGCACCGGTTACAAACTGAATCAGTTATCAGCTAGTTAGGCTGGCAGTTCCCGAAGGTACCGCATGAATACTGATAGGGACCCATGCATTATTCAGTGCGAAGAGCAGAGGAAAATGAGCAACACGTCCAAAACAAGAACAGCAGTGGCAGTAAGGGAATAATTAGCGAGCTGTCACTTGTCCCTGTCAGTATTCCCTCCCTTAACACATAAGGGAAAATAATAAAAAAGGGTAAGATCATCTTGCAAGCTCTGCTCTTAAATATGCAGCTGGTAGGTTAAAATACAATGATAAAGGGGAGAGGATAGAGAGCTCTGATACAGTTTTCAAAAGATATGGCCTCCATTTCCATGGAGACTGTGGGGTTTTTTTATTTTTTTTAATCCCACAGGCACTGGGTTATACAATAAGTCCCTGCCTTAAATATCAGCCCATGTGCAACAGCATGAAAGGGACGTGGCTCTAACACGGGAGTTTATCCCAAGGAAAATATTTAGGATTTTTTCCCCCTCCCTTTGTACAAAACACTACAGAAGTCGACGTATTTTAGTGAAACCAGGTTGACTGAAATTGGCTTTGCTGAAAGACTCTGCAGCTCCAAAGCAGAGCGTGAGAGCGGGGGAAATCCTGCAGCCGGGGTGTTCCCGGTGCTGCTCCCCCATCCCAGCCCCTTCCCCTCTCCGGAGGGGCTGGGGGCACCGGGACGCAGCCGAAACCGCAGTCTGGAGAGCTCAAATCAAGTTAATCTGGAGTAAAATTTTAACTAATTAAGCAGTTTGAGGGCTGATCAGAACAAAGTCATTCTTCTGCAGTCTCCAAACAGCCTCCAAAGCTGCTCAGGAGGACGCAGCCGCGGCGCTGGTGCCCACGGGTCCGAGTGCCCGCTGTCAGCAGCGCCCTGCCCATGGTGCCAGGGAAGGGTGCCACACGTCCTGCGGGGTCCGGGTCCTGCTGGGACCCCTCGGGCTCTCGTTAGGACAACAGTGAGCGCTGCTGCACAGTCAGGCTCCATCCCCGCAGAGCTGCGTGGGTCCATCTGCCTCCACGACAGCCCCTCCGTCTTCGCCTGCAGCAGCCCTCAGAGAGCTCCGCGCTGCCAGGCTCGTTCCGAGCAGGGAAGGGATTTGTGGAACGCACAGAGATGCTGCATTCACAGCAATGCTAGCGCTGACTTCCCTAAAATATCCTGACATGGATCCCTCCAAACAATCTGCTACATCACGGCGAAGCTGCAGTCGAGCGGAACGAGGAAGCGAGCGCGCCTCTTGAGCATGTGGCCCACCATGGCTCCGAAAATGTCGGGATTCGCCAGCAGATTTCAACCTTCTCACACAGGGAATGGCCACGGAGATCATCGCCAGCGACTGCAGTGTTTAGCAAAGCCATTAGTTAGCCCGGGTTATTTCGGAGCTCTGCAACACTTAACGCCACTGAGGACCCACTTCCTCTGTTCTCTGCCCTGATTTCTTAAAAGGAAATTCTGGAGAACCCGCCGGCAGTAGCAGGTCCTGCAGGGAGCGGGATGGAGGTGGACTCCATCCAGGAACTCCTGGCTAGTGGTGCGGGGTCGGGGTGCTGCGGATGGGACCGGGGAGCTGGCTCTGACAACGGCGTTAACTCAAGACAACAGGAAAGAAAACAAGGAAAGGCTGGGAAGGCTTATCAGGAGTGCCTGCAAATGGCACCTGTCCAGCTCCCCAAAAGTCAGGAGAGGTTCTTCAGCAACGCTCTTCCCACACTTGGAGGATGTCTCATTCCAAGTTCCTCTTTTTTCCCCAAAATACATTTCATTGTTTTTCCGTGCTCCTGCATGGCAGCCCGTGGGATAACAGCTCTCCGTATATAGTCTCACACTGTAAAAATGCACACAAAGTGAAGCATTTTCGTGTCAGGTTTTCCTAATCCCTTTCTAGCTCCTGACTAATCCTGCCCAGCCCAGCCCCTGCTGTGCCACAGCTCCCTCTGAGACGGTGCCACAGATTTGCACAGATGACTCTGTTTGATTGGCACTCGATGGTATGTGCCACCCCCTACTGAACCCCGTTTCCAGCACAAATCCATGGGAAGGTTTTTGCCCATCAAACATCTTTCTGGCTGTCCTTAAGCCACTGGCGAGGTGGCCATTTTCCTTATCCATCACATGCGCTCTGCGTCGTTACAGGTCTTTGATGAATGATTCTTTGGATAATGTATTTCATCCCACCAAGCCCGTGTATGTACTGGGAACAGAAAACTGGAGAGATTTCACATCAACTAAACAAGCATCTTTGGTGTCAAGTGTCTGTGTTTTTGCATAAGCACCCACCAGTTCTTCTCGGTCTCCCTCTGAATGAGATCCCCGCACGGATGAATATTCATGAGAATTAAATGGGAGACCTGCGATTTTCAGCAAAGGAAACTTTCCTGCTGGAGGAGGAGTGTAATTTGCTGATGCTTCTCTAGTGTGTGCTCATCCCCAGGTGACACCTTCCATGCTCCTGGGACAGGGTTTGGGAAGCCAAACTCCGAGCCACAGCCCACCCCATCCCAGTGCTCCCCGACAAGGCAGGAGGTGCGGTGCTGTGCTGGCCCCTGACCTCCATGGAGCCATGGGACCTTAAACCAACCCAAATTCGGGTGGGTTATTTTTAATGTACGGTTGCAGGACAGACCCTAGTCCCCAAAATGCACGTTCTAATGGTAAGAGAGTTTTCTGCCTCGCTCTCAGTTGGATTTGGATGCTCAGCCCATTCCAGTCGATGCCATCCGTTTTCCCTCCTGTATCTCCCTGTGGCTGGAGCTGCACAGACGGCGGGGCCGGCGCTGCTGGCGGTGTCGTTACTGCTGTCACACACCCGTCACTGACAGGCGGTGGGAGCACCGGGAGCCTGATGTTCCAGCACTCCTTGCCCAGCTCTCCGCATCTCCACTCGGAATTGCAGGACCTTTGTTTTCCAGCTGCGGCTGCGGCTGCGGTTGTGGTTTGATTGCAGGAGGATGCGCGATTTAGCCGGTGGAGAGTGAATAATTTGGCACGGAGCACTCCTTGTTATTCCGCCGAGCAGTCTGTGTGTCAATCGATGGGGTAACAATTATGATCAATGTCAACAGGAAAAAACAAACCCCCACCATTAAGCAGGCACAAATGTGCACAGGCAGAGAGCGGCCTCGCTGCTGCCTTGCTGTGGCTGCCGCAGCCGGTTCCCTGCCTGGGGGAGCACCCAGAGCCCCCAGGGAGGGATGGGGCAAGATCACAGACCCGGCTCCTCCTTGGCCAGGCCCTTCCTGATGCTTTGGAATGCGTTGCTGAGATGCAGGATTTGGAGTTTGCCAAATCACGCTGCGTGTGCTCCCCGGCAGAGGCTGGGTGGGCTCCAGGGTTAGGGAGCATCGGGCACCAGGGCTGGGGAGCATCGGGCACCAGCTTGTCCCATGGCAGCCCTGGAGCAGGAGGTCCAAAACCGTGTCAGAGCCACTGTGACCTCGCCAAAGAAACTGAGCTGTGACCTGCTCTGCCTTTTTTACACTTGAGCTCCAGTGCCTGAGACGGGGCCAGTGAGTCAGCAGGCTGGAAAACCTGTGGGGCACATGGTCCTGGCAGGAGAAAGGTACCAGAAGGGCTGCTCAGGTGGGCCCAGTTCAGCAGCACTGAGCCCAGGCTGGTGCTGGTGTCTGGCTTTTGAATGTCAGCTCCACGACCTCTCTGCAGGTGCCTGCAGTGGCCGGATCCTTCCCAGCTCCTCCAAGATGTCCTGGTGACCACGGCAGCGTCAGTGGAGAGAGTCCTTCAGCCGCAGGGATGGGCGGGCTGCGGCACAGCGCCCCGGCCAGGCTGGCATTCCCGACGGGAGCGTGCCTGGCATGGGCTGGCAGCACCTCCCATCATTAATGCAGCTCAGCCACACCTGAGGTGCCACTCGGGCGAGGTGCAAGAGCATTCCGGAGGAACGCTTGATGTCCTCTGTCACTCACTGCCAGGGATAACGCTCCTCGCTGCTGTCACACCGCGCGTGTAGGATGTTGAATTAAACAGTGGGTCTTTTGATGCTGCCGAAGGAACTGTTGCATTAATTATCCATAGAATTTGCACATGCAGCTCGCAGAGTGGAAAAGGTGTGTTTCCTCCAGACTGATGCACATTTGAATCTCAGCCCCCTCCCCCCGAATCGCCCCTCGCCGCGCTGGGCCCTTCCGATTGTTTATTGATGCACCAAACCTTGGAAGGGTGAGGTCTTTGCCAGGGGTCACTTTTGCTACCACGTTAGTTAAGGCTGAGAGTATTATTTTACATGCCAATGAATAATTTACCCGCCATTAAAAAACTTACTCGGAAGCAATCCCCAGCACGGGCTGGCGTTACCTGTGTGGCTCGTGGATGCGGTGGGAACACGCCGAATGCAGGAGCCCAAGTGTGCAGCAGGTACCCTGGAAAGCTGCCATGGAAAGAAAGTCCTAAATGGCTGAGTAAAATAAAATGTCCCCAGCACTGGTTTCCACGAGCTGTGGCTGCATCTCCGAATTTATAGCTTAGGAAAAAAGAATAATTGCGAGACCACATTTTTCACTTGTGCTTTTCCTGAGATCTCTATTTTCCCCTTGGATTCTCCACACCTCCTGATTATTTATAGCATACCAGAACTCCAGCCTTATAAAATACCATGCATGACTTCTCCTTGCACTCAGTACTCGGGGAGACCAGGCACTATTGGTAAAAGATTTAACTCATTAATAGAGAGAAGCTGGAACAAAGCTCTGTAATTCAGTATTGGCTTCCCCAGCCTGATGGTGTTTATTTAGAAAGCAGCAAAGACAGAGGCATGTGGGGCTATAAATCAGCAGAAAATCAAATGCTAACATGTAAATAAATTGCAAATCAGCTGAGAAATTGGTTTCATTTTGAGACGATAAAGCATATTTCTCCTGTACTTATTTTATAAGGTGCCCCTTAAGAATTGTAATATTTCTGTGTGGTAATGATAAACATTAGTGAGTTGCTTTAGAAATGAAAAAATGGCAACCCTGTGGGGATTTGAAAAACATATGCACTTCAAATTTGAAAATCCAATTTAACTGTCCATTATATGGAGAATAAAAAAAGGTAAGGATAGGATAATTTTGCAGTTACACAGCATTTGACTAAATCTGATTCAGGGATGACAGCTACACTTTAAAAGCTACATGTCTGAATGTAAGGAGACAGCAAATCATTTATTTATGATTGTAATCTAGCTCCTGTCTAACAAGTTAACAACTGTGCAGAGTGCTCCCTGAGTGGAGGCAGCCCGTGTAGGCTTGTCAGTTAGCACTTTTAAAAACACTTTTCATAGAATTTCGGTTAAAAAAAAAATAAAATAAAATAAAAGAGACAAAAGAGAGTCCCTGTCAGATGTACCAAAACAAGCAGATGTTAAAATTGCAAAAGTTGGAAGAAACAAATCCTGTTCTTATTTCTATGCAAAGCACCTTGTGCAGAAGGTACGCGACAACCAGAGAGGCCGATGCGGGGATCTGGCTGTTTTGTGCATCCTGAACGTGGCAACAACCTTGTCTTTCATTGGAAGTGTCACTTCTTTGACACCAAAGGCTTGGCTGCTGCATCCGTGTCTGTGGCATTTTGCAGTTTTTGATGCCCATCACTCTCTCTGCCCCTGTTCCCACACGCCCTGCCCTGGTCCCAGCCGTGCCTCGGAGCCGGCGCAGCTGCACGAGCACAGCAAGCTCCATACCTGTCAAGGTGAAGTGTTGATGTCAGAGTTTTAAGGGAACCAAATCACCTGAACATTCATGAAGAACGGGAAACGGGGAGTATTTGCCCAGCAGCTCGAACGGGATATAAGTGATCTAATTCTGATATTATACATTCTTTCATTTTAAATGGAATGGGCCATAATGCTAATCCAGTCCCACCATCCACTATCCCAGGTTGCTCCAAGCCCCATCCAACCTGGCCTTGGACACTTCCAGGGATGGGGCCTTCCAAAGTCTGGAAGGTGATTAACACAACTAGTGTTTATGAAGAGTGACAGGGAAGAGATGGTGGAGCTGCTGTCCATGGCCACCAGCTGGAGAACGGGGACAAATGGAACAAGCTGGTGTGGTGTTGGAAGGCTGGGCAGAGGGAGATGAAATTCAAGGCAGGCAAATGTAAGATCTTGAACTCTAGGAGGGTTGTACAACTGGAAATCTCATCTTCATGAGCATGGAGGACTCTGTACTGAGGGCCAGCACCCAGAAGTGAAAATTGAAGGCTGCAATAAATAACTCCTTGGAAACACTAGCTCTACATCCAGTAGTTCCCAACCAAATATTGGGAATTATTAGGGGGAAAGTAGGGACTGAAGAAAGAGCACTGTGGTGTTACTGACATCTGTGTGGCAGTCCTGCCCTGAACCCTGCATTGTTCTGTTCCCAATTCATGACACAAAATCAGCAATAGATGTGAGAAGGGTCCAGAGAGGGGCCCAAGGATGAGTGAGGGTAAAGTCAGGATTCCCTGGAGTGAGGCTTTTCAGCCTGAGAAGGGACACAACAGCAATCTGTAAACCCAGGACAGTGAACAAGGATTAGCTGCTGGTTCAAGGGGCGTGAGGGGGCTGGCAGAGGTTGAACCCTGCAGGAATGGAGGCTGCTCTCACGTGTGTGGTTAAACACGAGAGATATTTCACCAAGACTGTGCCAGGTAAAATTTACATGGGTTCAAAAAGTTACCGGACAAATTAATGTCAGAAAAATCCATCACACATCCATACACAGACATTATTTCTGGCTTTGAAGGATCTTGAGCCATAAATTGCTGGAGGTTAATAGAGTGTTTGATGAAGTATCATTGTTCGCTTGCTCTGTGCTTGTGCTCTCCAGTGGGTGCTCGCGGTTGCCCTCTCCCAGAGATGAGCCACTATGGCTATTTTTATGCTCTTAACATGTTCTTTTACCAGTTGGAGATGGATCTAATGTTCAGCATAAATCAATGCTCCTCGTTTGATGCGACTTGCCTCGGCCTCCTTGGAGCCTGTGGCTCCCACTGGATTCGGTGGGATCTAGACTGTACCTGTTGCACTCAAATGCCAGCACTACCCCAGAGGTGCCACTGTCCCCGCTCTGGGGGGTGACAGCAGCACTTCCAGCACCTGCTGCCCATCCCACTTCAGCCACTGTGTCACCTCGCCAACGTGTCCGTGCCCTGGAAGGCTGTATCCTCCCCCTAGACTGGGACAAGCCCTCCGGCGCTCCCGGGTCCTGCAGTGCTGTCCCGCAGGTGCAGGGGGGGTGCCGGAGGTGTGCAGGGAGGTGCGGGAGGAGTGGAAGGTGCGGAGGGGCTGCAGGAGGTGCACAGGGAGGTGCGGGTGGTCAGGGAAGGTGCGGAGGGGCTGCAGGAGGTGCGCAGGGAGGTGCGGGGGGTCAGGGAAGGTGCGGAGGGGCTGCAGGAGGTGTGCAGGGAGGTGCGGGAGGAGTGGAAGGTGCGGAGGGGCTGCAGGAGGTGC
>VZRQ01001473.1:355252-383600 GCA_013397975.1 Machaerirhynchus nigripectus
GATGGGATGGGATGGGATGGGATGGGATGGGATGGGATGGGATGGGATGGGCACAGCTGTGGCCCGGCAGGTGCACATGCAGGTGAGGACGAGGCTGATGGGACACTGGCAAAAATGATTCAGGCTGAAAACCTTTATTTTCATTAGTGGAGATACTCTGGTTACCTCGCCTGGTTTTACCTGCCTTCTGGTGGTTTTTTAACGACTCCTTGTGAAGTCGATTCCAACAGTAATTTCCCTGTTTTTCAGACAAACACCCATCCCTGTTCACAGGAGCAGCGTTCCGGCATGAAATGCTTCTTTGGGTACAAAAACTGCCTTTTCACTTTAGAAAATTTTTCTAGGTGGAAATTAAACATTTATGTGTTTTGCAGTCTCAAAAAAACTGCCTGGGTTTTTCTCAGATGAAGGTGATTTTCCACTATCTCCCTGTTTGTACCACCACGGGCTGGGTTGCCAGTGGCCAAAATCAAAGCAAAATCGTTAATAGACTGAGATCTGAAATGCCAGCTTTGCTTAAAGGGTCTGGTGGGTGAGGATGTCCTTCACCCCAGCAGGACCCTCTTTGTGATGCTGCCCCACTGGCTCCATGCCAGTGCCCACCACAGAACCACAGAATTCCAGACTGGTTTGGGTTGGAAGGACCTAAAACCTCATCCCATCCCACCCCTACTGAGGGCAGGGACATCTTCCACTATCCCAGGTTGCTCCAAGCCCTGTCCAACCTGGCCTTGGATACTTCCAGGGACAGGGCAGCCACAGCCAGGGCCTCCCCACCCATCCCAGTGAGCCCCACAGCACTGCAGAAGCCAGAGCTATTTATTCCTCATTAATCTGAATCCTGCTTTTAGACCAGAACCGTTCCTGGGCTCGTTGCAGCAATGCAGCACTGACCGCAATCGGAATCGATTCCACGTCAAGAATTCCCCCTGGGGCTCCTGAGGCTCTCCTGCAGCCGGGGACAGGGATGCAGTCAGTGCCTGGGGGCAGATCAGGCAGCTGGCACAGAGCTGCCGGAGCCACTGCGCTCCCCTCTGGGGACGATGGGTGACCATGCTCCGCAGGGTGCCACTGTCCCAAAGAGCCCTGCAGAACACCCCAAGGTGGCACTCGGCAGCCAGAGGCTGGCACTGCTGGGCTCTGCCTGCAGGAGGAAGAGAAATCCTTCCTCTTTCAGACATTCCCAGAAGCAGTGACACCCCTGCCCGGGTGTCTGCCATTACTGGCATCGCTGTCCCACCCCAGGTCCAGCGGGCTTTGGCCCCTTCTCTTGACCCTCTGGATTCTGCTGGACCTCAACACTTCGGGATCACCTCGAATTGTGTGTCCACGGTGAGCTTCTCCATACTCAAACCACTCTTCTCCTGGCACCAGACTGGTCCCTGCCTGTGCCCAGCTGCAGCAAGAGGCCACGGCCAGGCACGGGCTCCGTGGTGGCACCGGCCGGCAGCAAGGGAGGAGGCCACAAGGAGGCAAAGGCGTCGTCCTTGATTGGAGAATCATGACACAAATGGCGAGAGAAAAACAAATAGGGAGGGAAATGAACAAATTATACTGATAATTGGTTTAAAAAATGCATCAAAGAAAAATGATATCCAATAATACTGCTGGTTCCTAATGAATGTGTGTGTAATAAAATCAGGCTGTTTGGGCCGTGGTTAGCCCTGCACTTCACATCCCCAGATTAAAAATGGAACATCTGTGATGATTTAATTTACATGTTAATAACAAACAGGCCTCCAGAAACCAACGAATAAATGCCTTTTATTGCCGGCGTATCTTTTCCACTGCAGCTTGAATGAAAACTCTGGTAATTAATTGTTTTAAGCGATTCTATTAAAAAGTGTCTGGAAGTGCTGTGTGCCGAATGTTTATGTGGGCAGGCAGATGAGGAGAATACAGACGAGGAAGCAGCCTGCTAATTATGTGCCTTTTTAAAATTCACTGCCTTAAAGACATGGGATACTTTTATACATGGAAGTCGACCCAGGCGCGTTGGTTTCTCCCCATTGTTCCTTTCCAGTTGAAAAGTTTGCAATTTAAAATAAATAGCAAATCCTGATGTTGCTGGTTCCTGCACGGAATGAGATGGAGGCGAGAGCGCTCGCTCCGCCCGGACTCGCGGGCGCTGGGAGCAGCGGAGTCTGGCTGGGGGTGGCCGTGTGTCCCTGCCAGCCTTGCCATGTGGTGACAGGGGACTTGGGGCAGGGGACAAGGCCCGTGCGTGCCCAGCTCTGTGGCAGCAGCTGGAGCACTGCGAGTGAGCCCCGTGGTGGCTGCTGCCTCTCTCTCAGGATGCTTGTTTTGAAAAGGAAACTCCCTCAGATGTTCCGGGGTCACAAACACGAGGAAGGCACTTCAGCTGTCAAAATGCAGAGGTAACGGTGAAACTCCCATTTCTCAGGCCCTGCAAGATTCAGGCTGCAGGCTTGGATATTCAGCATCAGTGAATCCTCTTCCCCGTGGGCAGCAAAATCCAGACTGTGTTTGCAGTGACCACCCCTCTGCCCTGGCAAAAACAAAGAGCTCCAGAGGCAGAGAGAGGCTCAGGCTGCTGCAGTGCTGGGGTCACCACTGGAGGGTCACCACAGTGTCAGGTGCCCCTCCAGGGTCTGTAAGGAGTAGAAAAAACCCTCTCCAGAAGGAGAGAGAGGTGGCCTTGCCTAAGAACAGCCCCTTGTGCTGTCGATCACCACGAACATGACAGGAAGCCGCAGATTCAGCACCTCCCCAGCTCCTGTCCGGCTGCTGATGGCCAAAACCTGGCTGCTCCCCAGGCACAGAGGGGCAGGAGATAAAGGGTCCCCAGGCCTTGGGAGCCCGTGTCAGCCACAAGCAAGGTGAAGCAAAGGCACCACAAGTGACAGCAAACTGTGCCATGGGCCCACCACTGTCACCAACCATGCCATGGTGTCACCAGGACAGACGGACGGGGCTCCGCCACCTCATGGGGGTTATTTATAGCAGGTGGCAGCAGGACAAATCTTCCAAACTAAAAATTACTCCTAAACCACAGCATAAATTTCATCTGACAGCAGGCAGCCAGCACAGCAATGGGGGAGGAAGTGGGGCTGCAGCAGTTCTGTTGGGTTTGCTATTAAAAGACACAGAAGACAGAAAAAAAATACCTGTAAGGTGTGGGGTTATACACAGCTTGGAGTAATCACAGCCACGGCTCTGCTGGGGTGACAGGGAGCTCCCCAGAACCAGCAACAAGAGGTTACAGTGCTCTCATGAGAAGGGGAGAGCCTTTTTTCTCTCCCTCCCTCTCTGCCTTTCATGTCGTGATTGTTCAGAGCCCCGAGCTGCCCCCCTTGGCCAGGGGTGTGTGGCATTCAGCAGGCGGCAAAGAAAAGCCCCCTCTCCCCTTTGTTTTGCACATGAAAAGCTCTTTCCCTCCCTGTCAGCTGAATGCCATGAGAGGGACCTTCAGTGCATGCAGAGTTGGGGCAAGGCTGGCCACGGCTGGCTCCCCCGGCTCCCCAGGCGGGACAGCATTGAAAATAAACACGGAGGAAATCGCCATTCCATTCGAAAAGCACCTGGGAGCGTTTAGGAGGCTCCTCTGTGGGATAGAGAAAATCTTTCCTCCTTCCTCCCTCCTCCTCCTCCCTCCTCTTTCCCCTTTGGAGAGGGGCTGTTCTCTGCCCAGCTCCACCGAGGCTGATCCCCAGGGGAGGAGGCACCTTTCCCGAAAATTTCTTCCCAAAATGCCAAAAAAGAATGCTGGTTAGGCAGGGGAGCAAGAAGAGGAGAGGAAAGCAGCTCCCTGGGGATGGATATTTGCAGAGGAGGCAGCAGCAGAGAGGTGCCCGCAGGGGACACTCTGAGAGGAGCCCCGGTGCTGGGGCAGCTCCCGGAGGCAGCTGCCAGCGATGCCTCGGCTGCGGTCCCGCGGGATGAAATCATGGGCTGAACTCACATCCCAGGCACTTCCCTGGGGGCCAGGACTTGGGAGGAACTTCCTGGAGGCAGCAGGGAACGCCTTGGAGAAGGGAGAGGGGATGCCTGGAGCGGGGTGGGGTGGTGGGTGCCCAGGGTGGTGGCTGAGCGCTCGCGTGGGCGCTGGGGATGGGCACAGCCCCCGGCACCCCGGGCTGCCCGACGGAGCCTCCAGCCCAGGAGCACCAGTGCCCGCCCAGCTCACCGCTGCCTGCCCGACCCGCTGGGACCCCTCGCTGCCGTGGCCCCGTGCCACTCCCGGTGCCCTCCAGACCGTGGCCCAAAGAAGCCAAATCCCCTGGTTCTCACCCGGCGGGCAGCGGGAGCGGCCTCGTCCCCGTCTTGAACAAAAGGAAAGAGCCACTTGTCAGCTCTTCAGTCAGTCAATATTTCACTGAACTTTGTTTTCCCTATTTAGTACAATTAAAATCCCAAGGAGAAGTCTTGTATAAATCAAAGTTCTTTTAAAGTGTACCACGCAGACACGCGTATCAGAGCCTCTGCACAGCGTGTGCCCGTAAAAAATATGCAACCCCCTTTGGCAACACAAGCAGAAATAAGCAATTTGGGATCTTAAAAGATAAAAGATAATAAAAGTAATTAAGATAATTAACCACCCTGAAGAGAGAAGAATTTACTGCTGTAAATTTTGTACTTAGTTTTAGTTGGCAATATCGCAGCTGCCACTCCACTTAATATACAGCACATCCCGGCGCTGCCTCTGCGGCGGCCGCAGCCGAGAGGGAGCCGGTGCCACGCTCTTATCAGTGGCCATTCCCAGCAGGTTTGGGGAGTCTGGTCCGAGGCCTGAGCTGCTGGGACTGCAGGGCACCCACCTCACCTGGAATGTGAGCAGCCCTGGGTGGTGGCAAGGCAGCTGAGCACCAGGGATGGGATGGGATGGGATGGGATGTGGCTTCTCAGCTCTCAGCCAGAGCCTGCTCATTTCCATCTCCTGCTGGAGCGAGTTCACTGTTTGCACAGGACCGGGGACAGCCAAGTGCTCTTTCTCTCATCAACCACTCGCCAGGTTCCCAAACCAGCGTGTTGTCTCCTGCTGGCTGTCACGCTTCAGACGAACCACCTGCGAGCATCCCCAAGGAACCAAATCGCTCCTCGGAATTCTCTGTTGCCTCCAAAGCTCGGCTGCTGCTGTGCTTTGGTGAGCACACATCATGCTGCTGGTATTGCCGTGTTGTTTCCCCTTCTCCCCACCCGTCTGTATCCATCTGTTGCGACCCAGCACTACTAACAAGCTTTGTGGGATAAGGGGTGGTTTGAGCTCCATGTGAAACAGCCCCTGGCACAGAGGGAGCACAGCCGCAGCTGGGAGCGCTGACCAGCACTGCAAACCCTCTTCTTCCTCCCCTGCCATTCCCAAACTGGTGCCCAGCGCAGCTCTGCCCTGAAGGATGCTTTCAGGGGCCTGGGGAGCGTCCTGCCCCGACACAGGGACACCAGGGCCAGTGTCACCTTTGCTCTCTCTGCCGTCAGTCCCTTTGAGAGGCAGTCCTCTGATGCCACAAACATCCACAGCCCCATCCTCCTCAGGGACTGAAGCCCTTTGCACTGCTCCTGTGCAGGATCGGCCTTTTCTGTGTCCAATCACCCACCCCAGAGCAGCCTTGGTGGGTGGATGCTGCGGCTTCTGTGTCTGTGTTTATTCTGCTGAGATGTCCTGACCCCAGTACATGCAGGCTCCGATCCTCAGTGCTTTGCACAGCACAAACCCAGCCGTGTCCTGGCCTTGCCAGGGCATTCCCACCATTCCCTTCCCAATAAAAACCCAGTGTGAGGAGCATCCCACTCGTGGTATTGCAGCACTGGGCAGTGTTTCCAGGGTTTGTCGTGTAGGGCTGCTCGCTCCCCTTTCCCTCCTTCTGGGTCCTCTCCTTCCTCTCCTTGCTCCCAACCATCCCTCCAGCCCAGTTTCTCATCCCCACGTATCCTTGATGCAGGCACAGGTGGCTGAGGCAAGCCCACGAGTCCCTGATGCTGGTGACAGGATCTTGCCTGGTCCCAGGGTCGCTGCCTAAGCTGGCATTATCTCTGGAGCTGCCTGGATTTCTCCAGGAGACACTGAGTTAATGTGGTGGAAAACTAACCCAGGTCAGAGCTGACCCGATTCATTTCATGCAGAGAACCAGAGCTCAGTGCCAGCACCGTGAGATGCAGGGCCGGTGGCAAGGAGCAGGGGAAGGACAGCGGTGGGAGGATGTCCCCGTGCCCGCTGTGCTGTGACACACCGGGGGTGGCTCTGCGGGTGCACAGCTGGTGGCAGAGCCCACCAGGCGCCTTCGGCCGTTGGGATGCTCCTGCACCCGCCACGCTCCGGCGCTTCCGGAGAAACCACATCCTGAAAGCAGCATCCCCGCAGGCAGGAAGGAGCCCGGCTGTGGCAGCTGTGCAGGAAAGGCAGAGCGGGGGTGAATTAGCACAGGAGCAGAGAAATCGCCTGGGTGCAGCGCAGCGAAGGTTGCAGTTGGAAGCATTCCCTGGTGTCGTGAGGGGACTGGCTATCACTCCTGTTAGAATAAACACTCCCACCATGGATCCAGCCTTCCTCTGCCCCTCCAAAACCAGGCGGCTTCTGCAGAGTGACCCCAAAAATCATCAGCTGCTCAGCCTTTTCCACACAATCCGTGACACATAATGTCCCTGGGCTGTGACAGGCTCACAGCCTCTCTGGGGTCCCCTGGTCCCCAGCAGAGCCCCTCAAAGCCTGTGGTTACCCCTCCCTGCCCTGAGCTCCATGTGGGCTTTCACCTTCTCGGTCTCATCCCCAAGGATCTAAGCAAGGGTTTCACATTCCTCCTCCTTTGTCCGTTCTGTTCTAGAGAAGAGTTGGAAGCAATTAGAGTATATTGGAACCAGTGTGTCCAGCGAGCATGGACATGGAAAGGGGGAGTGACACCGGGGAGAGGAAGGGAAGATCCAGCGTGGCTTCAGCTCAGTTCTCTAATGAAATGCAGTTTTTGTGATGGGGCTGTCCATGCCTGGCTGGGTCTGGCTGCATGTCTGCTGCAATAACTTTGTAATCTCCCAGCAGATTTCAACCAAATCTGACAGAAGTGTGGGGACAATGACATTCCTCCATGTTCCATGACAAAGGACTCCTGCATGGGGAAGGCTGCCCTGTCCCTGTCCAGGGCTGGGGCCAGCTCAGCTCACTGTCACCCTGCCAAGGAGGACAGCAAAGGCTCTTCCAAACCACCCTGACTGTGGGAAACCTTTCGCAGATCTCACAAACGTCAGTGAGAGACAAACTCATTAAAAACTGGGTTTGGTTCCTGAAGCCACCGGGCTGCAGGAGGTGCCAGCGTTTGTGGACCCAGGGTAGTCACTGTGAGAGAATAATGAGGGTGCAAACCCACAGGTTCTCAGTCACTGGGGCTTCCCTGCTCCAGCCCTTGAGCTTTCAGGGCTCATCCACCCATCCCAGATGTGTTTCGTCCTGCTTCCCCTTTTAATTTGGCAGAGAGTGAGAATCCTTCAAGTATTCCTGAAAATGCAAATGATCCTGTATTTTGCTAATTGTCTCCTCATCTACCCCGCTCTTGAGAAGCACCGAGTGCCAAGGTCTGTCATCTCTCTCCGAAACACTTCAGTCTGGGGCTGCTGGAGGGTGAGTGTCTGTATTGTGCACACAGGCAATCTCTGCAGCTCGGGAGCCTCCTCGTTTCTTTCCGAACACAGCCCTTGAGTATTCCCTTCATCATTTCTCAAATCCTTTTGTAACTGGCTATTGTTCAGCACAAGAAGCTCTTAGGATCTGAGACTGAGTTTTATTTAATTACTGAAACGCAGAGTGAGCTGTGGCAAGCGTTACTCATGCCAGGTCCCTGCCCTCCTGGCACTGCCAGACCCCTCTGCTTGGAGAGGACACCTCTGGGAACAGGACAGCCCTTCCTCAAGGGCACCTCCAGGACCTCTGGGACCCAGTTCCCTCTTCAAAATGTCCTTGCTCTCCTTGGACAGCGTTTACACTCCTGTGAGCCACGATGTGCTTCCATTGTGGTTTGAGCTTTTGCATCCCTTGGGTGGTTTTTAAAAAGCGTCATAAGGAGCTAAAAAGTGGCATCAAGTTATGGGTTCCTGGGTGCTGACTGAGCTCAGGGAGAAGGCCAAAGGAGACCCCATGGTATTGGATGGGGAGGGATGAGTGTTTTGGGCTCTGAGATGGACCAGATTCCCTTGCTGACTGGTCACTGTGCTGCTGCAGAGCAGGGACATTGCTCTGGAGCTCAACAGAGCAAGATGAAGTGAAGCAAGCACATGCTTCCCTTTACCCTGGGAAAATCTTTGTGCATCAATTCCAGAATCAGAGCTGCTGGTGGGGAAACCTGGGAGGGAGAAATTAAGAAGAAAAAAAAAAAACCAGCAGAAAAATAAGTTTATTTTATTCCAGAGTGACAAATCTATTCTGAAATGAAATCCAGAAGTGTTGCCAATGAGCCTTTGTTTGCTCTGGTACAAAACCCCCCGACGGGTTCTGAGAAGGAGGAGGAGGAGGAGGAAGAAGAGGAGGAGGAGAACGAGAAGGAGGAGAAGGAGGAGGAGAAAGAGGAGGAGGAGTGCAGCACTGCTGAGGCCCTTCTCAGCTGCATTCCAAGGGGCTTTCTGAAAAGAATGAAGTGTTGAGCGTTTGCCAAATAAAGGAGGGGGGCAAAGGTTGCTATTTATCCCAGAAAAGTGGCCAACATTATGTCTATTGATGGGAAGGAACCTGAAGAATTGTGGGAAGGAAGAAAGTTACTTCAGCTGCCAATCAAGGGCCCAAATTTCCATGAGCTGCCAATCATAATTAGAAGGAATGTGGCAGTTCAGGAAGGTCGCGGCAGCAAGGATCTCCCTGAATAAACACCAGGTCCCCATTGAACACCCTCCAAAGGCTTCAGTGATAAAATCACCAGCAGCTACGTCGGCGGCTGTTGTTGTTACTCTCTCAGAGACACTACAATTTTTCTGTGGTGCCAGGGATCATCCCCGGACCTGAGCAGGTTATTGACACTTGTAGGGGCACAGACCTGCGGCGCAGGCGGGCTCCCCAGGCTGCCCTGCTGCGGGGGGGCTGTGCAGGGCACAGGCACCCACCGATATTCCCTCTGGGGCGGGGCTGGGGCATCACTCCCTGGCTCTGCCTTCTCTTCCCCAGGGACAGCTCCTCCCAGGGGGATTTTGGCATCCAGGCTATTTGAGCTTTGCTTGGTGACATGACTCTTCTAGCTGACAGCACAAAAACAGGAGTGAAGGGAGCTCAGCATCCAGGGAAAGGCGAGGCTAACACCGCTCTGAAAACCAGCTCTCCAGAGAGTCCGAGGCCACCGTGGGGCGGGAGCTGGGCAAGGCAGGGCTGGATAGGGCGTGGGTTCATCACTCCGGGGTGATGCAGTTCCCAAGGATGAGCCCTGGAGGGACAGGAAGGTTCCCCCATGTGCCGGCAGCTCGCCCTGAGCCAGCCCAACTCCCGCGGCATGTTGCAATCCCGAGGGAAAGGGGCCACCTGTACGGCAGCTCTGTCATGGAAATGGACAGCAGTGCCCTGGCAGCAGCTTTTCAGAAAGGAGACGTTTCCCAGCTTGCCAGTAATCCGGAATGTGATGGGAGAAGCACCAGAATGAAGCAGCAAAGCTTCCACCCCCAAAGGGTTTCAAACCAGCCCCCAGGAGTGTGGCACCAGCTGCCAGCACTGCAGCTCCTCACCCAGGACAGCAGCCCCGTGAGGGCAGCCAGGCCCTGGCACACGGCACACCAGAGTTCCGGGAGCTGCTCGCTCCCAACCACAGCCTGCTCCGGAGAAAATTGTTTCTGGGCAGGGAACCAGCACAGGGCCCCCGGGGCTGGAGTGGGCTGTGAGGGAGGCACAGCCAGGACCCCCTGCCAACAGTAATTTCAGCTTCACCAGACAAATTCTTTTACACATTCAGGCTGTTTTCAGTAACAACCACACAGTTTTTGCCCCAAGGATGCTGCTCAGCACCCAGGGACAGCAAAGGAAATCTCTCCTGCATCCAACCAAGCTGTTCTGTTCTCCTGGGACAGTGGAAGGGACAGGGGGCTGGAACTGGATGGCCTTTAAGGTCCCTTCCAACCCAAACCAGGCTGCGCTTCCATGATTCTACGCTCCTCTGTAACACACTCTGCAGTAAAGCCACGCACTGGGAGCTGCTGATGTTTAAATATCATTCCGGTGCACAGGCAGGCAGCCACCCACCAGTGTGCCCACACCTGAACGGCCCCAAATACCACCGGGCTGGGCGAGAAGGCAGGGTGGAAGCACGCTGTGAGCTGGGCGCTGTGCGGGCACACCAACCCTTGTCTGACACAGCTGACAGTGATTCCCAGAGCCTACAGACACAGCGGGCAGGCAGCTCCTATATAGGGAGTGACATTCCCAGTGGAGAGGAGAGCTCTGCTCTGTGTTTCTCCCGTGGGCTCCTCCAGCTGCCACATTCCCGGAGGTGAAATTCGGCGCTGGACATGAGTTCTCCCGTGTGCTGAGGTGGCTGCAGTGAGCAGGGGCTGCAGAGCCCTGTGTCCAGTGCTCTAGGCGCAGGCACTGGGGTTGTGCACGGCATCCCCGGGTATTCCCGGGGCTGCTGGAAGTGCTTGGCACGTGGTGCTAATGCAATGTGACTCCCAGCCCCGCGCTGCCTGCTGCAACATGCTCCCCTTCAGACCCGCACAGACACACGATATTTCACTCAATGTCTTCTGAGCCTTTTTGTTCTACGTGTGTTTAAAAATTAGATGTGCAACTGCCTCCGTGGAGATGGGGCTTTTGAGGCAAAAATGTAACCTCTCACATGTCTTTAACAGAACCGGTGATAAAATGCAACCGTGAGCTTGACTGAAAAAATATCCTGCACAGTCATTTCCTCTGCAGCCGTGATCATTCAAACAGCCAGGCACTGGCCTGACAATATTTAAAACAAATTGAAGCAAACAAAATGCATTTTATGCCCGCTCCTACCTTCATCTGTGCAGTTCATGTGTGGAGGCACCTGGCAGAAATCTTACTGCAGAAAAGGACTTCAGGACCACTTATTGTACTGCAAA
This sequence comes from Machaerirhynchus nigripectus, assembly GCA_013397975.1. Lineage (NCBI taxonomy): Eukaryota > Metazoa > Chordata > Aves > Passeriformes > Dicruridae > Machaerirhynchus > Machaerirhynchus nigripectus. Next base: position 366,254 of record VZRQ01001473.1, read on the forward strand.
ATGTCGAGCAAAAGTCCTAGAATTTGACTTAGTGGCCCCTGGTGACTTGTCAGCATGGGAAGAGGCTCTGGCTGCCACAGCCAGAGCAGGGCGGGAGCTCCGGTGCTGTGAGGGGCTCCGGCCTGGCATGAGGCTGGGTCAGACCTTTGGGTGCCGCCCGTGCCCAACCAACGCTCCGTGTGGGGCACACCCGTCATGCCCGTGGTGTTTAATTAGGAGGGATGTCGACTCCATGCTCGGCGCACCCTCGGCAGGGCCTGGAGAGCAGGTCCATGATGTGCCCACGATGGAGCACAGCCCATGACGTGCCCACGATGGAGCAGGTCCATGACGTGCCCATGATGGAGCACAGCCCATGGCGTGCCCACGATGGAGCACAGCCCATGACATGCCCACGATGGAGCAGGTCCATGACATGCCCATGATGGAGCACAGCCCATGATGTGCCCACGACGGAGCACAGCCCATGGCGTGCCCATGAGGGAGCACAGCCCATGACATGCCCACGATGGAGCACAGCCCATGACGTGCCCATGATGGAGCACAGCCCATGACATGACCACGATGGAGCACAGCCCATAATGTACCCATGACAGAGCAGGGCCCATGCCATGCCCATGATGCAGCACAGCCCATGAAATGCCCACAACGCAGTACAGCCCATGATGTGCCCATGATGGAGCAGGGCCCATGACATGCCCACGATGGAGTACAGCCCATGATGTGCCCATGACGGAGCAGGGCCCATGACATGCCCACGATGGAGTACAGCCAATGTCCGTCGCCTGACACATGGAGCCATCTGCGCCTCCTCTCCCTCCCGCCCAGCGCTCCCCTTCCTCCTGCCCTTTGACGCTCATTTACTCCATGGGACAGGGAGCTGTGGGGCCCAGCTCTGGGGATTGATGCCCAACGAGGGCATCTGAGCAAGGCGAACCCCAGTGCAGGAGCTGTTTCACATGAGGGGCTGGAGTGTCCCTTGTGTCACACTGCTGGAGCTCACTCAGGGACTGTCCCCTACCCACAGGTGCCCCGACAAGGGGCATAAGGTATGCCCTGTGTGCCCAGGTCCTTGGCAGTGCTCCCAGCCCAGCCCAGCCGATCATCAGGGCTTTTTAGGCATCATCTCCCAGTGGAGAGCCCATTTCAGCAGTCCCGGCCAGCCTGGACAGGTCGGTGTGGGGCCATGGCTGTGAATGAGGGACACAAATTCAAGGAGCCCATCTCCCTGTGTGATGGTCTGAGCGGTGCCCTGGCGCGAGCCTGGCCCCAGGGGAAGCAGGGACGGCGCTGCAGGGTCCAGCCCTGCACCCGCAGACACTGTGCCGCTCCCTGAGTGAGGGAACCCCCTCGAGCAAGGGCGTTTTTGGGGGATGTTGTAATGGAGTGGGAGTCCTTCCTGCTCCCCGGGGGGGCGTTTGCTTTGGTCCTCCCACAGCCGGGCTGTAACAGTCCTCCCCACCGTCCCCTTTCCTCAGATGTGAGTGTTTAGGGAATGCTGGATGTGCTGCACGATGCCAGCACTGCCAGCCTCACCAGGAGAGTGGGTCAGGGATGCAGCAGCCCCACACCCTGGCTGTCCCTGCTCACCCAGGTGTCCCCTCCCCACATCCCCCCACCAGGACACCGTGTGCTCACGCCACAAGGGCATTGGATCCGCACGGCTCTGTGCAGCACTGGGGCCCGCGCTCCTCCGAGGGGCAGGAGTGGTGCTCGGATAATCGATACCAGCAGCGTCAGGGTTTACAAATCTTGTATCATTCATGCAAATGGGAAATGATGAAAAATAACCCTTCCCTGCCCTTCGTGCAGGCAGCTGGAGAAGCTTGCCCTTTCCTTAGTGTTAGTTAAGGCTAACATTAAAATACTCTCTACATTCTTGGTGCCTGTTCAATATATTTTATATAAGTTTAATAAAAAAAATTGCTAAGATCATTGGAAGGGTAAATAACTGCCATGCTGACATTGCTTCTATTTAAATCAGCTACACACTGCGTGCGTACATCGTTTGCATAAAACAATATTCAAGTAGGGTGATTTTAATGTTCTGTGCTATTTCTGACTCTCTCTGGATTGCTGTTTGCATATATTTGCATACCCTAGGAGAATTAAACTAGGAGTATGTAAATGAGCTTGCAGGCTCTGTGGTGGAGGAGTTTCTTCAGTTCTACAAAGCAGCCCCCCCAGCCTCCCCTGCCGCTGTGGTGGGGCTGGGACCGGGACCGAACCGGCAGCGCCGGGGGCTCCGAGCAGACTGGCTTGGGGCCACAGGGCAGTGACGACCCCCGGGTTCCTCCTGCTCCCTCCTCTCGTGCCCCCACAGTGCTCCCGGGTGTCCCCACAAGCCCCAGCTCTGTAGCTCGCTTTCCCCCTGGGATCCAGCTCCCCTTTCCAGGGGGGCTCTGGGCACGTGGACCAGCACCCTTGGAGAGCACCGCGTGCTCCCCGGCGTTATCCCGGCCGGAGCAGGCAAAGGAGCGGTGATGGGTTTCTGCAGGGGCTGAGCGAACTGTTCCCATCAGGATAAATCCTCATCCCTTCTACTGGGCTGGGCTTTTCCACACCCCGACACGCTGCCGCACAGCACAGCGGTACAAACTCAGGGGCATCCCTGCCGGGAAACAGCAAGGTCCAAAAACCCCAAACAAAGGCTCTCCCCGTGCTCCCTGCCCTTCCAAGGCGAATGAGGATGGTGGGAACACTTTCCACTGCCGTGTGATGAATCTCCAAGAGGCCACATGGGGGCTTAATTAAGCAGCCTGGTGAAGTCTCAGATTTTCCTGCTGATAATTGCTGAGCAGCCTTTGCACCGCCTGCCTCTCCCCACCGGCACGCCTGGGAGCACAGAGCCGGGGCTGGGCCACAGCAGGACCCCCTGTGCGGTTGGATGCCCGGCTCCTCCGGGGGCACTTGGAGAGCACCGTGGTGTGAGGCACCCGCTGTGGCAGAAAAGGACGGCCGTGCCCTGATGACAGCCCTGCATGGAGAGAGACACCTCCCCCCTCACTCTGAGGCACCTGGTGGGGGCGGCTCTGTGCACCCCCTGTTCAGCCTCTGTCCCATGGGCTCTCCGGGATCCCTCCCGAAGGATTAAAGCATCTGACCCCAGTGTTAATCGAAAGGGTATTCAGTTATTTGCAGAAGTTCGCTGCCATCGCAGACTGCTGTGCCCAAAAGCACCCGAATCTTGTGGAAAACCCACAGATTCACCAGTAGCTAAAATGCTGAGTTGCTGATCCCTGCGCAAAGAAGGGCGTCAGCACCCCAGGGACCAGCCAGGCACTGCACCGGGCTGCTCCACACCCCCAGTGGAGCTGTGGAAAGGAGAGGCAGCGAGATGGGACAGACTCAGAGGATTCCCAGGACTCCCTGGGGACAAGGCACATTTTGGGCAAAGCATGGGTGTGCACAGGCACCCTGGGTCCAGGGCACCTACAGATGTGGGCAGGACAGGACACATACAGATGGATCCTGATCTGTTCCTGCACATGCACACAGGTCAGCAGTGGTGGGATGCCTTGTGTTATGCACCATGTGTCGTCCTTTCATCTCTCATAGGGGCCAAATCCAGAGCAGCAGCTGCTGACCAGGATGTGCAGGGGAACTGGAATGGCCCCTCCATAAAAGAAAGACTCCTTCAGAGCCTGAGCACAGCAATGACCACTCTGCTCAGCCTCCCGCACCGAAGTGTCACAGAAGTTCTGTGGTTCCTGTTCCCAGAGCCCGGTGGCTCCACATCCTCTTGTTGGAGGCATCTTTTCAATAATTAAAGAGGTATTGGCTTGTTGAGCTGCAGAGATCATCGCTGTGGAGGGACTGGTAATAACTTCCCACCACAGAAGGACTTTTTCATTCTCCTTCTGATCATGACTTGGCTTTACTGTAAATTAAACACATCCTCACCAACACCTGAAGGTTAAGGGGGATTTTCCTGCACTAAATCAAAGCGGACACCGGTTTCTTCTGCAGGAAGAATCTGAACTGGCTTAAAAGGTCAAACAGTTTGGCACGGGATTTGGGTGGTTGTTTAAGGTCATCAGGCAGCCTGCTCATGTCAATACATCGATTATTAACAAGTCATTGGAGTTAAAGTGAATTAGTCTTTTCTCTTACCATCCTGTTAACAGGATTAGCAAAGAGTAAATAAAAATAACAGTGGAGGTGAGCAAAGCAGGGGCTCAGAGGCACTCACGCAGCTCAAAGCAACATGCCCACGCTCACCCCGGTAGGACCCCAGTACTGCGTGTCTGCCCAGGCTGGCTCTGACGGGGCTCCCAAGCCTCTCCTTGCCTGCTCACACCTCGGCAAGGTCACCGGGGCCAGGCTGGTCACCAGCTGGGGAATTCTTGTGGAATACTCCAGCCTTTGCAGCCAGGATGGCCTCAAGCCACAGAGGGATGCTCGCGGCAGGACTGGGGTCCCATTAAGCCCTAGCCAACCCTGGAGTCCAGAGGCACTCACAACACCCAGGGACACTCACAACACCCAGGGACCCTCCACTCTCACCTTGTTTTCCGGCTGCTGCAGCAAGCACAACACCTGCTCGTGGCAGGACTGGGGTGGTGGATAACTGCACCCATTCCCATGGGAGATGGGATTCATCCCCAGTTTGTGGGCTCAGACCCAGCTGCAACAGCAAACAGGAATTAAAATTACAAGAAAAGTGAGAGACTGAATACACCTACTGTGCAAGGGACGGGTTACACGTTCAGCGAGACAAGAACATGCATTTTCTTTCCTGTGCCCCACTGCTGCAGCAGCACTGGAACTTCCTCTCGGGATATAAGGGTCTGGCTGTCCTTGGCAGAATCCATTCCCAGTAAGCAGGAGGAATGGGAAGGTCTGTCCCTGGGAGGGAGCTCAGCCGGCTCCAACACCCAGTGCAGGGTTTGGATCTTTGTGCTGGGATTCTCTTTTATGGAGTGGTGGGTGGAAAATCTTTTACCGTATTTACATTTTTTCATGACATTTTTAATTTTTCATATCCAACTTGGACCAAAATTTTGAAACAGCTTAAAACTGCCAAAGATTTTACCTCTTCCTTCCTGCTCAGTAGCAAAACGGGAGGGCAAGGGACTGAAGCCAAGGGGAAAAGAAAAAGAGGATAAAAGAAGAATTATTCTTTCACAGAATTTGTGACATGCTTAAAAGAAAAAAAAAACCTACAGGGAAACTTTTTAATGTTTTAACAGTCTTTTTATCACATCAAAATTTTAAGATATATTTTTGTCTTGCATTAGTTTTAATAAACGTGTCTTAGCGGTTCCTTTTATCGCTGTTCCTGGACTAATTAAATGTACACATACATTTTTAAATGTTCACTTTGCTTCAGCACTCACTGGTTCAGTTTTATTTAAGAGCTTATTTAACACCTTGCACAAAGCCCTTTGAAATTTCTTCCAGGAAATGTCACACCTTGCAGAGGGAACGCAGCCCTCTGAGAACATAGACCCAGATTTGTACTAACAGGCAAGTGCATAAGCACACAGGGAAGGGGCTGGGGGGGCTGGGGGTCCCCGTGTCTCCCAGTTCTCAGGTACAGGCTGGGGCCTGCTCACTGCTCCCCCAAATCTGCCCAAGCGCTGCCTGTGTGTGCTCCGGTTGCGAGAGCCAGGACAGGGGGTGCAGGTTGTTCCACACCAGGTCAGGGTCCTCCCGAGGAGCAGGGCCAGGAGGTGCAGGTGGTGTTGGACCAGCTGAGGATCCCTTGGCCCCAGAACCTAGGGATGGTGGGAGCCTGGTCAGCCTGGCATCCTGGGAACATGGCAGCAGAAAGGATCCATCTGCCTGCAGCCCTGCTTCAGCTTGAGGGACCAGCACGGTCCAGGCAGGTGCATTAAATTAATGTGCATTAAAGCAGCAAAGTTAAACGCGAGGTCCCCTCCGTGGCTTTGCCGAGAATTCAGGCATCTCTCGTCCCCACCAGCCCGTGGAACAGGCCAGCCTGTGCCTGCTCACCTGCTCTCCTGCAGCAGATGCCAAGTCCCCATTTGTCCATGGCCCAAAACCACCCTCTCCTCCGGAAATCTTCGCTCTCCCCCAAATCCGTGGTGTTATTTGTTTAAAATAAGACACTGGCACTTGTCAGGAGACTTTTTGCAGCGTATTGTTTTAAAGAAGACATTCAATTACCTCGGCTGCAATGCTTCACTGTGCTCTGATGATCTACTAAGGGAAAAATAACTAATATGTAGCATGTTGTGTCATAGACAATTATAGAGAACATCGCTTTTAAGGAAACAAGACTTGTGCCCAATTGTGCGAGATTTATTAAGTTTGCTGTTTTACAGCAACATGGCAAACTCAGGGAGGGGAACGCATTTGCATCTCCTCCCCAAACCCCTTGCTGCAGGAGGAGAGGACTGATTTTCCTTCCCTCATTAAAAGGCGAGGAGCTGGTGAGGCTGCGAAGGACTGAGATAAACATCTCGACAGACACACGATTATTTCCTCCTTTAGTTTTACACAGCGTGAGATTCTTATGTGGAAACAAAGTGATTTGGCTATAGATTTATAGAGGGAGCAAATGATTTGGTCCTACATGATGGAGCATATCATGCATATTCCGTGCCTTCGCTCGTGGGCATTCTCAGCTCGGCGCAGCAGACTGATGGCGGGAGGCAGGAGGGAGAGGAGCTGGGAATGTGACATTATGCACAAGAGGGAACGCTGCGAGGATTTCACATCTCCTCCGGTGAACAATGTGACTGAGAAATGCACTTACTGGAAAGGATAACTTAATTCATCCACCAGGCAGCAAGCATCCAGGAATCAGGCGCAGCGGAGAGGGGCCTGGAGAGCCCCAGGGACAGGGATAACAGGGACAGGAGCACAGAGGAGCCTTGGCAGACGTGGATCCTCCTGCCCCTGCCTCCTTCGCTCCGACACCCATGGGCTGCGCTCCCTCACAGACCACGGCAGTTTGGGCAGTTCTTAGCAATGTTTTTTATTTGAGTGCTGATCTGTCCAAACGCAAAGAAAGACCCTGCTCCAAGGATCTTGCAGTTTAAGACCTTGATCCTACAGACTTACCAAAGTGCTTCGTTTTAAGCGCGTGATTAATGCTGTTGACTCTGGTGCTTAAAATTCAGCATCAGAGAACTGTTTGGGGCTGGAGCTGACAGCCAGAGTCCTCTGGAGATGTTAATGTGCCTTAGCAGAAAACATAACAGTGCATCCATGGGAGGTGCCTGCAGAGTCACCCAGAAATAGCACAAGGAACAGCTATTTTTTCCCAGGAAGAGGAGCCTGGGAGCAGGGATCCATGCTCTCAGTTGGCAGGAGCTGACTTTGATAGGCTTTGGGGTGGTGGGCATTTCTGCAAGCATTTGGATTCGATTCATGAAGAAGCTTATGGGGTGTGATTGATGGGTTTGCAGTCTTCACTGAGAAAGCAAGAGAGGGCTAAAAACAATGAATAAGTCTTCATGGAATTCAAAATTCCCACCCAATGCATTTATCTTTTCCGTTGGCTATAAATGGGCCGGGAGTGGGATAGCATCGTTCCTGCGTTGCTGGAAAGTGCAGGGCAGCCTTCACACCACCCACCGCAGCGATAAACAATGTTCTCATGAGCCCGCTGCTATTTATAGCAGCGATCCTATTTCACACATATTTGCCTCAGTTACCGAGCAAGGGCACTTTCCTGGCCCTGATGGATCTGAGCACATCCAGCTGCCGATCCCAGGGGAGGGCTGCCGTTCCAGGGACGCAGCGCTCTGTCTCTGTACAAGCCGTCACCTGGGATGAGCAGCACATGGCGTCACTGATGGCACAGGTACAACACACACACACAGCTGAGCTTCCCACCTGGGCGGGAGAGGGAGGAGAGGAGAAGGGAGGGGGAAGGATTTTAAAGGATGAATGATCTGTTTCCTGCTCAGAACTCAGGCATATCCGATAACCTCAAGCAAAGCAAATCTCAGCCTGAATTAAAGGCTCTAGTGGGCTGGATTCTCCTAAACATTCAGCACCACTTGCAAACCCTCCAGTTTCAGGCTCATCTGCTATCGCTGTACCATCGCCTGAGTTGGTGTCCTCACTTGCTCTGAAGTGCTGTAGGCAGAAACCAGCTCATGTTTGGGGGAAGATGTGCCAACAGAGAAGAGCAAGCAGCGATCCAGCGCTAGGGATGGGAGCTGATGGCTCAGCAGCAGTGGCTGAGCTGCTGCCTCTCCCTGGGGCAGCAGCACCTCCTGCACCCGGCTCTGTCACCTGCCCAGGTGTGAGGTACCTGGTGAGTGCATGCCAGCCCCTCACCCCGGCTCCCAGCTGCCTACTGAGCCACCGCCTCCTCCACATCACAGAGAGGGGAAAATGGAGCCAAGAGCCAGGCCCAAGAAGAGGGCTGGAGCTACTCACCATCTCCATAACACCATGGCAGGGTGACACAAGCAAGCACACACAGGGCTTTGTGGGGCTCTGGGTTTTTCCTCTGTGTTTGCTTAAAAAATCCTCCTACCTGGATAGGAACAAAATGCACCTTCTGGCCTGGTGATTTATAGCTGTGCTTTGCTTGTCTTGTTTCCCTCAGTGTGATATGCAAATCCCGGCAGCAGGGAATGCAGTGAGCTCTTCCTGCTGTAAATTCACCCTGCCCAGACCCAGAGCACCCTCACAGAGACAGCACAGGGGAGCCCTTAAATTACCACTGCCAGACAAGGGACAGCTCCTCGGTAGCTCCTGGGGACCTGGCAGCTCAGCGGCGGCATCGCCTCGTGTTTCCCAGTGTGGGTTGTGTCACACAAGATGTTTGAGCATTCCCTGGTTAATGGGACTTTGAGCTCCTCCTCCCGACCCCAAGAGATGCCCAGCCCCAGAGAAGCTCAGCCCTGAGTCTGACTGAGAGGACACGAAAGCCCCAGAGCCATGTCGGGGGTGGGGGTGGGAGCCAGGGTCTTAACATTCCTGCTGTCTTCCTCCATGGGAATGGCAAAGGGGACTCCAGAAGTGTCAGATCCATCTGACACTAGGAAAATTCTTATAAATAAAATAGTTCCCATAAAATCTGTATGAGATCTCCACAGTCCATCTTATACAGACAGTAATAAAGGAAAGGCACAGTAGCAGCAGCCAGAGCCACCATCTTGCAACAAGAAATCTGATTTTAAGAAGTATGAAAAGAAAAGCAATTTACTCACTCTTAACATTTTAAGTGTGTGTTAACAGTGAGGGCCAGTACATTACCAACACTTTGGGTGATCCAGAGAGGTCCAAGCACCTCAGCTGGTGCAGGAGCATTTCTGCACTGCCAGCAGGGCTGGGAGCCAGCACAGGGACTCCGAGGACATGAAGATGGCAAACTGTGCTGGATGGATTAGTGCCACCACCCAGGTCACAACCCTTCCTCCAGCAAATCTTGAGGTTTTTTTAAACCAACCCTCCCAGTCAACCCAAGAACTACCTGATGTTGCTGTGGGTGAAAGGCAGAATCCAACCATGTCCATCATTTTCTGTCACCTTTTGCAAACCAGCAGCCCAGCCCCAGCTGCGCCTCCAGTTCCATTCTCTCTCATCACATCTGGAAGGGACAGTGGATTGTGATTCCCAGTGCTCACAGATATTCACCCAGCTCCTGTAAGTCATGCCTCACCTGTTCAAACCTTTGTCATCGAAGCATTTAGAGCATGAAACCCAATTAAAGATCAGCCTCTTGCTGTTACAATGGAAGAGCTACAAGAATTAGCACTTAAGCTGCATTAGCAGGAGGCATTTCTAATGACACTGCACCCACATTTATCTTTGGTGATTACTCAGGGCACACCAAGGGGAGGTCTCATTTCTGGGCACATTATCTACCAGGCAGCAAGTTTTTCTTGCATCCTGTGCTGCACAGAGCACTGTGTTGGCTGCTCTCCCCAGTGCAGGATCAGGTGTTCGGTCATCCCTCAGGAGACATGGCAGGTGAGGTGCCTGCAGGAGGTCTGCTGAGGGACCTCTCCAGGGAAGCAACAACTGAGAGGACACAGAAAGTTGAGCCCAGAGCAGGCCTGAACAAGGCTGAGGTGATGGACACACCCAAAAACTTTGATGAGAACAAAGTCTGGCTGGGAGCCCTTGTAGAGACACTGCTGGTGCTCCCCGAGTGCCCCATGCAGGGAGAGGAGAGCAGGCACTGGGCAGCAGAGCTCACAGAGACAGGAGCTGCAGGTGTCAGCTGAGCCTGTGTCCTCATAATAAAAAGAATTCTCAGCACCACTGGTTCATGTGGGAGCAGTCTGTGAGCAGTCTGTAAGCCGCTCTGCCCTCCAGCAAGGGAGGTTAATGTTATTCACTCCAGTCTGCAGAGAAGGACGCAAAACCATGGAGAGGTTATGGGCCAGATAACCAAAAATGGCTTTTAGTTCTGGGCACTTTCATTTTACACTGTCTGACCTCTGAAGTACTATCAGTCTGATTTTCAAAGGCATTGAGCAGATCCTGCTTTCACTGACCTTAAACACAGAGACACACAAAATTAAAGGGAACTCTACAGACTGTTGGCCAGAGCAAGCCCGTCGGAGAGAGGAAGAGGGAGCTGGAGGTCACCGGAGCTGAGTCATGCATACATCTCCGGCCTTTTTGAGTTTCTTCTACCAAATCAAAGGCCAGCATGGTGTGGGAACAGGCAGGTATGAGCTGCCTGTTAACTGATTTGAACTGAAAATAGCAAGAAGTTTTCCACTGCCAGAGTTCAGAGGTGCAGAGCAGCACCCCCTAATCCCACCCACCTCCTGGGGGCCTTTCAGCCTTTGTCAGCCAATGGCTGGTAACAGCCCTAACGTGTGCAGTGGGATGACTTCTCCTCCCACTGCCCACCCCAAAAAGATGCCCTGTCTTGCTTCCTGTTGCCGTGGTGCCCAGTCTGTGTCCTGCCTCCTGAGCAGCTCCCGAGCAGCACAGCCTCCCTCCAAGGAGCCCAGGCAGAGCACTGATCAAGAGTCAAATAATATTTCATGGATATTCCAAAAGTTAGGTAAATTCTTTCTCTCAACCTCCATTACCTAAAAAGCTTTGTAACCCTGAGACTGTAACTATGTACATGAACAATGAGATTAGCATATCCATCAACTAACTCCTGCTTCATCCCTGTAGATACAGGAGGCCTTTGTGGGAAGTCCTCTGTGCTCAGATTCCGTATCAGCAGGAGCCTCCAAGGCTGCTGTGGGAACCACCATGGTTGTTCCAACTCCTGCTCCTCACAGAAATCCAAAGTTTCATTGTGATAATAGTGGAAAGATGGTGAAGGTGGAGTGGGCACCTCACAGTATCCACACAGCATCCTGCCCCCCCCGAACATCCTTGGGATGCACAGGACCGGTGAGGGATGGCGAGAAGGTGTCACAGAGTGTCCCAGGGTGCCACGACTCTATCAATGACACCCTGTGGCTGACGCAGAGTCGTCGTTTGGCAAAGGGCATGGATGGATGATGGCCAAAGGAATGGCAATGGGAATGTGGCAGCGGCTCCGTCGGCAGCAGGCGCTGGCTGGGAAAGGCTGAGCAGCTGGTGAGTGAGGCCCACGCCCTGGTACCCACACCCACACCCACATCCATGTGAACCCGTGCTGGCGCGTTGAAGAACCTGTCTGCATTCCAGGAATGTGTTCGGGGAAACGTACACGGCGAAATGCCTCACAATGGGAACAACCTTCCCTGCACCCGGCTGTGGAGCTGCTCCTTGACTGTAATTGGGGACCTGGTAATTAGATGATGGCAAAATGTACCAGCAGCTCAGTTTTCATTCTGTGGTCCAAATTACAAACCATCATATTTTGAAAGTGATGCTGACATTCCTCAGCCAGGAGCCTTTGCCAAAAACAACTTGAGCAAGGCTTGTCTTGGCACCGAATCAAACTCGGGGCCCCAGCAGCGAAACTGAAAACATTTACACAGCTGGACCCAAATCACCCGATTTTCTAAAGAGTTTGTCAGAGCCTGAAGCTCTCAGTATATTTCTGCCTGTTTTAAAGGGGCCTGTGTTCTCACAATCCCCCAGCTCTCCACACAGAGAAAATAAAATACTTGAGGAAAAGTGGGTGGTCTTTCCATTGCAGTCCGAAAAAATAATCCAGAAAAGTCTCATGAGGAAAATGCAAACGAACCCGGTGTTCACCCAGCCCATCCACAGATGTGCCAGACATATTTCATTTGCATATATAGATATGGAAACCTCATCATTTTGCTGTACGTATGTAATGGCTAATAAATGCATTAGCAAACCACTAATGAAAACAAATTGGAGCCAGTGTCAGGAATTACGCCAGCGTGAGGAATTACCTTGCTGCATTTTTTCCTATCTAAATGTCCTGACGATATTATTTTATTACATCAGTCATACCCGCTGCATATGCATTATCCATCCCTCATTCCAGCCAGGGCCAATTCCTCTTGGGCTCTTCGGCATCATCCGCCCCAGCAGTGTGGGCACAGGCACGGGCACAGGCAGGGGAGGGCAGGGACGGGCAGGGGAGGGCAGTCTGCATGGGCCACCATGTGTGGAGCACCCCAGCACTCGGACATTCCCACAATGCCACCGTGCCCACTGCCTGGTGCCACACCCCTGGTGACGCTGTCTCTGCTGCAGGGAGCAAGGACCACGCAGCAAGTTTCCATTTTGTGCCTGTTTCTGTGATTTTTTGCTGGAAAACAGGTCCTCTTTTTTCATATACGGGGGAAAGAGCCTGAAAACCTGGGAGAAATGGCAACGCTCGGGAGGGCTGCGGGCACCTGCCTCGGTGCTGCAGGCTCAGGCTCTCCCTCCCTGCCTCAGGAACAAGTCTGGCACTGGGTATTTGCCCCTGTTCCTTTCCTTTACTTTTCAATAATCGGGCATGCTGCCCAATTATTATTTTTTTCCTACTCATAAAAGTGATGACAGCAAAACCTCTGATGCACCAGGGATGTCACAGAGCTGGTTTGGGCCAGTTGGGGCATCTGTCCCACACCAGAGAGTGGCCCTTGACCACACACTGCCCTCACAACAGAGAGTGGGACACCACAATTAGTGAACTTACCTCGTTTGCTTACTCTAAAGGCATCCTATTGATTACTTAGAGCCCTGCAGCAGCCAGCAGTGGCCTCGGTCACCTCTGAACAAACACAGCACACAAACTCTGCTCCCTGCCCCGAGAAATTCAGTTTCTTCTTCCACCAAGATAATTAACAGCCTGTTTGACAGGAATCCCTCTTCAAAGCCCCTCTTTGCTCAGCTGTGATTGCTACCAGAAGACATGGTGGAGCCATTTTTCAGAGCTCAACTTAAATTTTTGTGGCTACGTGGGGACCTCAAAATCTTGCAAAATTATTTTTTTTTAATGCAAAACCTTTTAAGTAAAAATACTTGTAATTGCAACCTAAAGCGATGTGGGATCTGTGAATGGCTCTCTGATTAATTCTTCTGCGAGGCGAGTCTCCTCTCTCTGTTCTACTGAACAAGCATACACATATTATTGGGATTAATGCTGCATAATACATAATTAATGGAACTGCATAAATATGCAGATTTGGAATTGCAGATTGACTGCCACGGCTCTGTCCCCGAGCGCTGGGGTAACGGATTGGATGTTCGTTATTACCATATTTAAAACTGTTTCCCTGTGAACATGTGCAAACCAATAACTCAGAAGGGCAGACGGCAGTGGGGACCATCTCCGAAATCCAAGGGAAGGGCTGTGTACCTGGCATGTACAGCCCAGGCCCACCCTGCCATGGGGAGGAGGGACACAGGCACTGCTCTGCAGCCCTCTGCCAGCAGGCAGCTCCAGAGAAATGGTTTAAAAAAACCATAAACCAGGTGTGTGTGGTGCTGGGAAGCCGGGATGTGGCACCGGTGCCACACAACAGGCAGGAGAGGCTGGCAAGGAAGGAGGGGGGCAAAGCTTGTGGGGGCTCTGAGTCCCACAGCAGGCACAGGCATTGGAGGTAAGAAAAGCTTTGGAAATCAAGAGGTTTCTGGGCATTTTCCCAGGTTTCTGGGATGGGGCATCAGCAGGAGCTGGTCAACAAACCGTTCCCAGCCAGTTCCCAAATGTCCTTCGTAGCACACCAACAGGCCCACCATCGCTGACTCACCAAAAGATACTGCATGGAACATGGGAAAATGCCATCCAGGTGTTTTGGCTGGCATGACAAAGGCTGTGCCATCCCAGTCTGGGTTCTCTCCCTGTACTTTGTTAAGGTAGATACTAGAGATTTCCTTGGATGGCTCCTGGGTTGTGAAGCCGCCAGCTTCTGGGCTTCAGATGGGTGATGGGAGAGGCAGAGCAGAGCCACTGAAGGATGGTGCTGGTGAGGGTTATACCCTGAGAGCAAGTGGGAGCAGGAGCTTGGGATTTGCTGGTGGATTGAGCTGACCTCGAGCTCTCAGGGGTACATTCCAGGTGTCCCCGGAGCAGCAGCAGGTCGCTTGTTCTGCTTCGAGCTGCCTGTTGAGGATGTCAGGATTTATCACACACTGCTGTTGAGAGGATTCAGATCTCAACCAGGGAGTTTGATGTGCAGACCTCCAAGCTCTGCCCGGGGAGGACTGCAAGCATTGTTCCCATTCCTCACATTTACAGGCTCAAATTCTTACTTGTAGAAAAGGAAAATCTTCCCCAAGAGGTGTTTGGGAAGTGTTTTTACTTTAAAGTACAAGTTTCCTACGGATGTCTTCAGATGTTTACTGAAGTGGAATAAATGAAAGTGTGAGTATGTGCTGTCTTAGGAGGGATGGGAATTGCAGCTCCGTGCACCAGAACTGCTCAGCCAGGTGCCCGACCTGCCTGGGGTGACATCTGTGTGGGAGATGACATCCCTGGAGAGCCCAGGCTCGTGAAGAAACACAGCACTTGCTCTGCAGCCAGATGAAGACCCAGCGCTCAGCTTGATGTGCAGAGCAGCCACACAGGCCGGGGCACCTCTGCCTGTCCTGCTCCTCCCCACCTCTGGGAGCACAGAGCATTTATCTGGCACATCAGCCAGGTATCCTGCCCTCCCAACAGCTGCTACAATTTTAGACTGCCCCAAAAGTGAGAGGAGCATCCGAGAGACTCTGTCCAGCCTCATCTCTCTCTCCCTTCTCGCTCTGTGCTCCCTGACTCCACTGGCCACATGGTCAGCACCACTTCTCCAGCCACTGACCCACCTTGTCCCCCGGCTGCTCTGGCAGGGAAGGAAGTGGGAAGAGGGAAGGAGAAAATGTGTGTATGTGGGTAAACCTAAGTTTGTGTAAACCTAAGTCAGGTTTAATTCTTTCAGTCGAGCAGCCTGGTCTCAGCAATGAACTTAACCCCATCGTGTTTCATGATGAAATATTAATTGCTTAGCCAGATATTTTCCCTTCTACTTTTGTTCTCAGGGAATGCCTGCACCCTTCTCCTTTGCAAAGTAGCTCCCACTGCAAGGGCCTCAAACCATCCCTTTCTTCTGGAAAATATCACACAGCAAAAGCAGAGCAGCAGCTTGACCTGAACCTTGGGAATGTGTGAGCAGCGCAGTTGGAGCTGGAGAGAGGGGCCAGCCTCCCAAAGGCCAATCCATCACAATCCTCCATCAAGATGAGACATGCAAGTGAGAGATGAGACCCTCAGAAGGAGAGGAGGGGACAGGTGACCTTAATTGCTCCATGGTTATTGATAGGGCAACTTGTCTTCATGATGCAAATTACCCTATAAATAAAAGTAAAACAACTACAGGAAGCAATTTGCCGCTTTGTTAGAGTTAAAGTAGACCGAAAATTAAATCAAGACATGGGATCGCTAATTCCACAGGGCTCTCCTGAAGCCTCTGCAGGCAGGGCCAAAAGCTCGGGCCATGGGGGTGACCGAGTCACGGCTGCCTTGCACAGGCTCAGGAGGGAGGATGGGACAATGGGTCCAGCCCTGGAACCAAGCCACCAGTGGAGAGGAGGGCATCACCTTCCTGTGCCATTGCCCTGGCACCAGTGACTGGTGGGGGATCCCTGCTGTGTGGTGAACCCCCATGGAAGCTTGAGCTCTCCCAGCTCTGGGAGAAGACAGGGGTTGTCCTCTCGCCACACTGGGGCAGCCACCCACACCCACCGTGACTCCAGTGTCCGACAACTGTGTGTTCTCTTTGCTCTTTGGTCCATGAGGTGTCCGTGAGGTGCAGAGGTGACCTGGCATGTGCCCCCCAGACACGATGCACTGGCTGCTCCTCACTGGCTTCCCCTGGTACCACCGTGCAGAGGTGGTTCAGCACAGCCACTCGTCATTGTCAGTGGGAAAAACATACCTGAGTCATGACATTCCGCTGAAAGCATCTTCTCTGACACCTTAAGTGCGTATAACTCTCGCCTTACATTTCTAAAACACCTTTTAATTTACAGATCGTTATATCCAATACTTACTTGTCCACTGAAGGAGCCAGAGCTTTGCCCAAAGGCTTCTTGGCAGAGGTTCTCCAGCTCCCTGATGACTACAGCCCAGTGTCCCCACCACAGTGGGAGTTGGTGTAGTGCTGCTGCATCCTCACCCCACTGTGCCCTCGCCCCCACTGCTCACAGTGCTTCCCACCTCCCCATGGCAGTAATAATGCTCTGTCCCACCCCTTGCTCCCAGGGCCAGGGCAGCATCTGACGAGGGCAGAGCAGAGGGAGCAAACAGGCGGAACCAGGGTTTTTGTCAGCTGGCTGTGCCAGGGAAATTAAAATGCATTATTTTGTCACTAAGTTGCAGTTTTTCTCAAAATACTGGCAGCCACAAAGATTTTCTCCAGCCCCAAAGGAGCACTTTTAAGTGCTTCATTCTAAGAAGATATCTCTTTCTCCGTTTTTTTTTAATTTTATTTTTTGTGTTTGTTTTCAAACCTGTCGGAAAGCACTGGTATTTCTAAGCTTTGTTGCTGTTGTTGTTGTTGTTTCCCTCCTGATGCTTTTCTTTCCCATTTCTGAGCATCCTCGCTGGTTCTGCGCGAGGCCCCTGGAGGCTGCACCACAGCAGGATGTGATGCTGGAGCCTCTGCCTTGCTGGGTGAGCTGCTCCGCTCCTCGAAGCTTTGAAGCTGCCACTTCGCATTCCCGCAGAAGGATCACGCAGTTGTTTCTTCAGGAAATTATGAAACACTTTGTGAAGCGACATCAATGGGAACAATAAGGGCAGCCACCCCAGCAGCCCCTGGCGCCCGGCTGGTGCCAGGGCTGGTGCTGGCCATGATGGTGGCTGTGTGTGAGGGCTGGCTGCCCCCACAGACTGTGGGTGAGGGCCAGCTGCCTCCACAGACACCCCTCAGAGGGCCAGCTTTGCCCACAGACACCCCATGGGTGAGGGCCAGCTGCCCTCAGACACCCCATGGGTGAGGGCCAGCTTCCCCCACAGACACCCCTCAGAGGGCCAGCTTTGCCCACAGACACCCCTCAGGTGAGGGCC